>JACVVK020000076.1:397500-417500 GCA_018292915.2 Batillaria attramentaria
AGTTCGCGGCACTTTGAGCCAATGCAAGAAATTGGGTAAAGCGCCAACACAATACTTATGAGGAAAAGAAAAAAGGAAGACCTCGATAAGTGACACAGTCCACTTTTATCAATCACTGTGTCATTGTTACTCAGTCAAGACATGTTTTCATAGCGCAGAGCTCATGCACTGTTACAGCCTAATATACGCTGACAATCAGACAGAAACCAAAAGGCACAGCGTCCGCCACAGTCTTGACTGACACAGCTAAGTAATTGGTAATTGGTACAACGTCTAGTAGCAGACCTTTGCGCCGATCTTACGGCCAGCAGTTGTCATAATTTGCATTAAGAACTGCACAAAACTTAAGACAGACTTTTTTTGCGAGCATGCTGGCCCACTCCCCAGCACAACTGTTCCAAATAACAGTTTCTGACTCTTTGTTTTTCACTGATTCTTCAGGATATCGACAAGCTGGATCTCCATTCCTTCATCCATGGCGGGGTTAACGTGACTGGATTCCGCCTGCCTTTAACACCTCTCACTACAACCTTCCAGAGAGTTCGATCTCATTCAGGACCACGTTACAACAGTTCCACTCTCTCCGTGAGTCAGCCACCATTGTCGTCACCTTCTTACTGAGGCGTACCATTAGCTAACCGCAGCTTGCCAATCGCTCGCGGCCTCTGCCGTGTGAGCCTGATTTACATGTAATTGTGTTACGCTACTCAGCGAAGTCCGCCTCATGAGGTCCTGCTAAGCATACCTAATGTCACCATCTCCTTTGTTCTCAACCCACACTGAAGTGATCCAACCCTACTTTCAGCTTCTCCCAGAACTCCTCTTCTCTCACATACACGTGTCTAATGCCTGCATGCCCTGTTTCAAAAGAGTGAAACATTGACTGGTAGCTTGCATCCTAGTGGTAGTGGTAATGGATGATGGTGGTGTTGACGATGGTATCACGAGTTGATGATGTCGTTGGAGGTGATGGTGGTGGTGGTGGTGATGATGCCAATGGGTGGTAGCCTCACGAGCTGATGATGTTGTCCAGACAGACGCGGCCCTGGCCCTGGACGGCCTGCAGACCATCATCACGGCTCTCAACACCCTCCTGCTCAACGACGAGACCCGCCGGATCTTCAAGACGTCCTTCAGACACGGCGAGATGTACAACAACAACAGTCGGGGAATCCAGTGCTGGACACAGCCCGTCAAACCTTGGGTTCACGGACACACCATCAAAAACGCGCTAGCTCAGGTAGGTGTTCTGTGTTTGGTTAGCTGTACCTGTGTACGAGTTGAATCAATGGCTTGTTGTTGTTGTTTTTGTCGTCATTGATGTTGTTGGTATTGGCTCAGGCACACGTTTTGTTTGTGGTTAGTTGGTAATGGTGGCTGTTGGTGTGTCAGGTAGTAGTTCTGTCTCTGCATGGTTATTTATTTTTGGGCTCAGCAACGTGTTTATAGTGTTTGGTTTCTGTTGTTCTTAGGTTTGGTGCTGGTGGAGGTGATAGTCGTGGTGGTGGAGATGGTGGTGGTGGTGGAGGTTGTGGTGGTAGTGGTGGACGTTGTGGTGGTAGTGGTGGAGGCAGTGGAACGTTGGCCGCTTCCGGACCCTTTTCACCACGTGATTGTAATTTGCTGATGTCCTTTGTGTGTGTGTGTGTGTGTGTGTGTGTGTGTGTGTGTGTGTGTGTGAGTGAATGCATGTGATTTGTGTGAGCGTGCATGTATATTGGGTTCAATGCTCGGCACCTTGAGCCAAGCAACAGAATAAAACATGATGATGATGATGATGATGATGATTATTGGTGGTGGTGTGTTGTTGTTGTGGGGTGGTGGTGGTGGGTGTGATGGTGGTTAGTTAGTTAGTTATTTAGGGCTTAACGCCGCGCAAGCAACAAAGGTTAATTCGCGGCTAGGTGTGATGGTGGTGATGAAAACAGCGACAATAATGACGATGAGATGATGATGATGATGATGTCAGGTGAGATTGTTCGGACTGACCGGCCCTGTGGCGTATGACGAGCACGGCATGAGGCAGCAACACACACTGGAGGTGATGCACCTAACCTACAGGTCGCCTTTGAGGAAGGTAATAAATAACATGTCCGGTTTAAAATACAATTATAGTATTGCTTCCCCCGTTATACAAAACCCTTTCCAAATAGCCAGGCAGTAGGTAGTAAATATCTGTTAGTGTCTCCATCTGTGTGTGTGTGTGTGTCTGTGTGTGTGTGTGTGTGTGTGTGTGTGTGTGTGTGTGTGTGTGTGTGTGTGTGTGTGTGTGTGTGTGTGTGTGTGTGTGTGTGTGTGAATTTAACCTCATTTTCCACCGCATACGGATGATATAAAAAAACGGGGCAACGAGGAAAAGTCCAGCACAAATATTTGGCCCCTCGCGGGATTCGAACTCACGACCCGAGCACTGGAAGTCCAACGCTCTGCCATGATTCGGCTATCCCGGCTCCAGGTGTTGGCAAAAAGGTAGAACCCCAAATTTTGGTGCATGGTGTTATTCAGGCGAATGCACTGGGCAAACGTACATAAAATGATTCGACACTGTTGGAGATTTTGTGTGAGAGAATCAAAGTGTCATGCAACATTGAATCTGCCACTACCCTTAGTAGTGTACAACTCGGTCGTAAGATTTTTATTGGGTAATGATTATATGTATGTCTTTGTGGTCCACGAAGGAGGCTGGTATGTCTCCTGTAGGTATCGTGCATTTCTTCCGCGGTCTGTTTACAATCTTTCTTTTCATCGTCCAGGTGGGTACGTGGTCGGCAGACAAGGGGATGCAGAGTAACCTTACAGGTGCAAAGACAGTGAGGACAGAACTGCCGACAAATAGAACCAGGATCGTGACGACTATTAAGGTACACTCATTAGGGGGGGGGGGGGGTGTTTGGGAGTTTAACGTCTGTTTCCACACAAGGTACAGTCATTAGTCATGAGTTCATCACACGGAAGTAGTTCATAGATCTTAACAATAAACTAGTATCATCTTGTGTACAAAACTATCCGTGATGCAAGGCGCCCCCCCCCCCCCCCTTTTAACTTTTCTTAAAATGCATTTTCTTTTATTTTTGCTCGTTTGGTTCGGGCTTAGATTAGATGGGCTCTTGCTGATTTGAGGAGTATACACAGTGTCACAAAATGTGTGCTATTTGTTACAAGACGACTCATTTCGTGGTGGAAGGTCACAAATGTGTTTGAAACAGATGTGGCGACTGTTGCATGTGTGTGCTCCCTGAAAGGTCTTTAGGACCTACAAGAGCAAATTCCGTCATTTTGTGTCATTCTAGCTCCATAACTCCACCCTGCACGGTCCAAATAATGACCTGCAAATTATGTCCCTTAACGTTTTTGGTTAAGCCAAAAACTTTCAGCCAGTACTTTCGGTTGTAACTCAGAACTACGAAAGCGCTTGTCTAAATGGCACCATGCTTGTTGCGCTGTGAAAAGTTCCACATGATCCGTAACTCTAAACCTGGAAACATTAATGTATGTTTAAAATCACCAGTGCGGACATCAGTCTTATCCATCGACAACTTCTTTCTTATTCTGTATATCAGGGGTCAAAACTGGACTGTGATTTTCTTTCTGAAACTGGACTGTGATTTTCTTTCTGAAACTGGACTGTGATTTTCTTTCTGAAACTGGACTGTGATTTTCTTCTGAAACTGGACTGTGATGTTCTTTCTGAAACTGGATTGTGATTTTCTTTCTGATACTGTGCTATGATGTTCTTTCTGAAACTGGACTGTGATTTTCTTTCTGATACTGTACTATGATGTTCTTTCTGAAACTGGACTGTGATTTTCTTCTTACTGTCCAGGAAAATCCATTCCTGATGCTGAAGTGTCCGAATGACGGCAGTCCATGCACGGGCAACCAACGATTCGAGGGTTACTGCGTTGACCTGATTGAGAGAATAGCGGAGAATGTTGGTTTCCAGTACACGCTGAAGCTGGTGAAGGACGGAAACTACGGCAGTCCACAGGCGGACGGAAAAACATGGAACGGCATGATCGGAGAACTCATTCGAAAAGTAAGGATTTGAAGATCTTATGACTTTTTTAAATCTGTTTTGGGGGAAACTCGGGTAGCTTTTGCTTGGAAGAACATAGCCACGGCGGAGGGCCACCCACCTGTATTTTTGAATATTGCTTTTGAATGTTCTATTTTCGAGAAAAGTAAAATTTGGTACCGGCGTGTGAACGTATTCATAGAGCACGCCTTGATATTGTGGGTGTTGTTAATGACACCAGATGTGTAATGAAGAACTTGGGGGTTGGGAGTATGTGTGTGTTGATTGGGGACGGGGGGGGGGGGAGGAGGTAGGGGGGGGATCCTGGACAGTAGGATAAGGTGAGTCCTTTCAACATTGACTGACAAGAACGCGACTTTAAGATGAATTAACTGATGGGCCCATTGATTGATTGATTGATTGATTGATTGATTGATTGATTGATTGATTGATTGATTGATTGGAGTGAATAAGTGACTGACTGACTGACACTGACTGGTTGATTGACTGGCTGGTGATTGGTTGGTTGGATGGCTGGCTGGCTGCCTGGCTGAATGACCTGATTTACCCATTGCACCCCCCAGGAAGCTGATATCGCTTTAGCCGCGTTGTCCATCTCGGAAGTCCGCGAGAGAGTGGTGGACTTCTCCAAACCCTACATGGACACCGGCACCTCCATCATGATCAAGAAACCAGACAAGCAACAGGGAGGCGTCTTCTCCTTCAAGAGCCCGCTCTCAGACGAAGTCTGGATCTCAATCGCCTTCGGTTTCCTGGCCGTCAGCTTCGTCCTGTTTCTCGTCGGACGCTTCAGTCCTTACGAATGGCCGGAACCGAACGAGCAGAAAGAGGAGGAGGGAGGGGCCGGCACCAATGTTTCTCCCAATCCTTTCACACTCGCCAACACCTTGTGGTTTTCTCTCGGCGCCCTCATGCAGCAGGGCTCGGATATATCGCCCAGGTCGGTCTGTGTGACGTGTTAGGCTCGCGTATATTTTGTCAGTGTGGTGTGTTCGTGCGATGTATGCGTATATCTTATGTGGTGTGTTTGTGTGAGGTATGCGTATATTTTGCGTGGCGTTTTCGTGTGAGGTATGAGTATATTTTGTGTGGCGTTTTCGAATGAGGTACACGTATATTTTGTGTGGTGTGTTCGTGTGAGGTATGCATATATTTTATGTGGTGTGTTTGTGTGAGGCATGCGTATATTTTGGGAGGTCGTGTGAGGTACGCGTATATTTTGTGTGGTGTGTTCCTGTGAGATATGCCTAATGGGGAGGGGTGGGGTGAGGGGCGTATATGGCCCGTTGATTCTGTGAGCTATGCTGGATAGGGTTACCCCTACCAAACAGGTCACAGGCGAGGGTCCAGCTAAGAGTTGCCGCCATCTTGACAGGAACAGACTGGTGGCGTTAGATATAATGCACAATCTTTTTCCTTTATGCGCCGTCTGTCCAGTTTATACAGTCAGTCGGTAGAAGATATTCTACAGTTGCCGTTAATGGCTGGTCTTTAAACTTAACCTGCAGGACCCATTTTAGTCCGGCAGACGACCTGGCGGAGAAGGACCTCGCTTAGCCGCGAAATAGTCTTTGTCGCTTGCGCGGCGTAGAGCCCTAACTAAGTAACTCACTCACTCACTCACTCACTCACTCACTCACTCACTCACTCACTCACTCGCTGTTATTTCAGCTCAATATCAGGGCGCGTGGTGGGTGCTGCCTGGTGGTTCTTCACACTCATCATCATCTCCTCCTACACAGCCAACCTGGCGGCCTTCCTCACCATAGAGCGAATGGACATGCCCATCAACTCACCTGACGATCTGGTCAAACAGAGGGAGATCCGCTACGGCACAGTGGAAAACGGATCAACACAAACCTTCTTTAAAGTATTTCTGCTGCTACTAGTAGTGCAGTACTGGCAATAATGATAATATAATGATAATAATGGGAATTGGCGGGATTTTTTCGGCTAGGTCGGCACATACCCAGAGCGGGTGGGCTATGGTCACAATCGGGAGGCTGTCGCCAAAGCCGAGACTCACCCACTTCACGGGTGCGACTCTGAGGGTGCTTCCCTTATTATGACACATCTCATGATGTGGATGATTACATGACTGGGCCTGCTTAACGCCGGGATCTTTAATGACAGGAAGAGTGGAATAACAAAAACAATGCTCCAGGTTCCGAACCCTCCATTGATTTCACCCATGACCTGGGAGGAACACCACTGAAATTGGCGAAGAATTGGGCAGCAAAAAAACAAAAAACAAAACAAAAAAAAGAAAAGCAAAGCGTGTGTCAGAGTGTTGCTGTCCCGTTTTTAGCAGCCGGGCCGTTTCATCTGTGACGTGGGGGGGGGGGGGGGGGGGGGGGGGCTGCAGAGCTGGTTAGCACGGTAACCTCCTAAAATATCTGGGTATAAATGGGTTAAAACCTCGTCTGTGTTTGTTCTGCACAGGAGTCGGAAGTAACGAATGTACCACAAAAAAAAAAAGTGTTAAAATCTCTTCTGTCTTTGTTCTACACAGGAGTCGGAAGTGACGGTGTACCAAAAAAAAAGAAAAATCATGATGTGTTAAAATCTCTTCTGTCTTTGTTCTACACAGGAGTCGGAAGTGACGGTGTACAAACAAATGTGGAACTTCATGAAGGAGGCGGAACCGAGCGTGTTCACACCGTCTGTAGAAGAAGGAGTTAAAAGAGTGAGACAGTGTAAGGGGAAATACGCCTTTCTTCTGGACGCCGCCATGAATGAGTATCACAACCAGAGGAAACCTTGTAACACGCTGAAAGCGGGAAGAAACCTGGACGACAAAGGGTACGGGATCGCCACCCCGCTCAACTCAGACCTCAGGTACCCGCAGTAAATAAACCATTACTTTTGACTTTTATGTCATGAGATAATTAGTATGTATCAACCTGTTCTCATTTGGTGCCTCTCCTGTTTCGTGCTTAATCCTGACAGGGGATTTGGTCTAATGGTTCAGGCATCCGACTTCGGATCCTGAGCTGCCTGGTTCGAGTCCCCGGTGGGCACGAATGTGGTGGGAATTTACCATATCGAGTCAACTTCATGTGCAGACTCGTTTACGGTGCCTGTCTCGCCTTCGTGTACACACGCACTCACACATATCTAGTTTGCACGCTAAAAATCCCACGTTCATCTTTCCAAGAAGAGCAGGCTGTGGCCGGTGTCGTGGTAAACAGAAATACTGTCGCACGCACCAGAGTAAATAGCAGGGTGGAGGTTTGCAAATAAAGTAGCGCATAGCGGCAGCAGGCTTTCGCTGCTTCGTCCTCCAGCCCTGCGGCGCCATGAGCATTTCAGTAGAGATGGATATGAGCGCCAAGGAGAAGTCTACCATCATGCCATACCATACCATACCATACCAATCCTGTTTCGTGAGTTCTGTTTTTGTTTCCTGTGTGTTGTGTTTGTTTTTGTTTTGGTTTGGTTTGGGTTTTTTTAATGTTAGGTGTTTGTTTGGTTTATTTTGTTTTGTTTATTTTTGTTTTGTTTTGTTTTGTTGTTGTTGTTTTGTTGTTGGGTTTGTTTTGTTGTTTGTTTGTTTGTTTGCTTGTTTGTTTGTTTGTTTTGGGGGGTTCGGTTTTTGTTTGTTTGTTTATTTGTTGTTGTGTTTTTTTTTTTTGTTTTTGTTTTTTTTGGGGGGGTCTTGTTGTTGTTGTTGTTGTTGTAGTTGTTTGGGGGATCCTTTTTTCTGTTTTTTTTTTTCCTTATTAATTACTTTTTGGTTGTTGTTCTTCACGCGATTTCGTGACTTCTTGACAATGACCCCCCCCCCCCTCTCCCTTTCTGACCGATTCTCTTAGGAAATAGCCATTTGTGTTCAACCTCAGCCAATGATAATAATAATGATGATAATAACATCGTTTATGTATTTGGCCTCATTCCCAGTCTACTGTTCTCACACGAAACATAACCCTGTTGTCTCTCTCACCCTGCTTGTTGACAGAGAGCAAATCAACATTGCGGTGCTGGAACTGAGGGAGGTGGGTGAACTTCACAAACTGGAGAGAAAATGGTGGTACGACAAGGGAGAATGTGGTTGCAATGTTAAAGTGAGAAGCTTTTGTATTACAATAATACATGTTTGGGCCTGACAGTTCTGTTACTCGCACTAGTTCTACTACTACCACTGCTACTACTACTGCTACTACTGCTGTACTACTACTACTACTACTAGTTAAGTTGATGACAATAACAATAGACGTAATCTACATCAGAACGTTTTTGCTTAGTGGTGGTTGTGTCCGCCTACGAATCCTGATGCAACGGGGTTCGAATACCCGGGTTGTTGTTGCTGTTGTAATCGATGATGATGATGATGATGATGATGGCGGTGGACAATAGTGGTGGCTATCCAGACATGTCTTCGCGAAAGGGAGGTGTGGGGGGGGGGGGGGGGGGAGAGGGAGGGATTTTACAATACAATGATGATTAAAATGCTGCTTCTCAAGAGCTGTAGATGCCGGCTGATCCATTTGTGTCTCTTTGACAGGAGAGCAAGACAAGTTCCTTAACTCTGTCCAACGTGTCTGGTATTTTCCACATCCTGATTGGTGGCCTGGTCTTGTCCATGGTGGTAGCTTTCCTAGATTACTGCATCAGGTGGAAACTCCGCACTAGAAAGTTCAAGCCGAACTTTGTAAGTAAGGGATACTTTTTTTTTACTTTTTTTTTTTTTTTTTTTTTTGGGGGGGGGGGTATTATTTAAGGAAGTGTGTGTGTGTGCGTGTGTGTGTGTGTGTGTGTGTGTGTGTGTGTGTGTGTGTGTGTGTGTGTGTGTGTGTGTGTGTGTGTTGTTATTTGAAAGCTTTATAATATGCTGGTTTAGTTAGTATGCTTTGATTGCACGCGAACGTCGCGTCTGTGCCGAGACGCCGTGGTAACCTGATTGTGTCCATACTAAAGTGTTCTCGTTTGCACGGTATTGTGTGTAAAATAGAATAAAGTCCTGTTCATGTGTGTGTGTGTGTGTGTGTGTGTGTGTGTGTGTGTGTGTGTGTGTGTGTGTGTGTGTGTGTGTGTGTGTGTGTGTGTGTCAGGTCACAGCTCGTGTTCAGCAACTGCGGGACAGAGCCAGACGACAGAGGAGGGAAATTCACTATGAGCCTCAGGCCGCTAGTGCCAGCCCTGGTCCCGGGAAAAACGGAGCTGTAGGTTAAACACATATCGGTTCGCATTTTCCTTCTTTTTTTATTGCACTTGTATATCACTTTGGCTCCCTATACATCACCTATGTAACTTGTATATCACTTTGGCTCCCTATACATCACCTATGTAACTCGTGCATCACCTTTTGTTTCTTCTTTATTTTTAAAATTCATTTCTTTATTGTTTAGACCCATGACCCGTCACAAAGCAGATAATTTTACGTACATTTACCGTGAAGTTACTAAATGTCATTATTATTGAAAACGCAATACAAATTATACAAAAGGATTACAAACACTGGAAGAAATCTACAATAATACACGCTGTGTAACACACACATACATACACACACACCGTCACACGCTCACACGCTTACACACACACACACACACACACACACACACACACACACACACACACACACACACACACACACACACACACACACATCACTTTGGCTACCTGTACAACACCTATGTAACTTGCACACCACTTTGCCTACCTACACAACACCTATGTAAATTGGTAATTGAAAGTCCAGATATGACTGTATTTCTATAATCTGTTATTTCCATGGTGTCAAATTACTCCATTTTGCTATGTTTTATATCTATCAGTAGACAAGAAAACAGCCTTTTTTACACGGAAAAATTACCGTGTAATGGCTAGCAAAATGCATCAACTACTGTTGATCACATTTTTTTTCAAGTGAAGTGAAAAATTTTGTTCTTCTGTTACAGTGCAGATTTCCGGGAGCAAGAGCGACAGCCGGTGACACTGTCGAACATGCGTTGTGACGTCACTTCCCGGGAGTCTGAAATACGTTCCGAAGGCAGACCAGAAACTTTGAACTTGAGTTACGAGACAGTTTTGTGATTGTTATCAGAACCAAGAAGCTCGTGGAAAGAAGATGTGTGAAGGAAGGCGTGACATTCCGGTCAAATTTTGTAACTTTTTTTTTTTTTTTTTTTTGCTCCTGGGGCAGTAATTCCACACACATCATGGGGAAATACGTAGTACATCAAAATGTTGCTAGGGGACATTTCTCATATTCACCACTTCGACATCCTGGTTTAGTGACCTGACCTTGACGATGACGTCACACACATATTTCTCTTTACAGAATAGGGGGAGCAGAGAGATCTGAAGTGGTCGAGCGTTGACTGTTGATGCTAGGGTCGTGAGTTTAAATCCCGTATTAAAGCCAACAATTTGTCTTGGCTTATTCTGCTCGTTGTCACCTCTTTGATATAATTTTATCCCTTATGTGCTGTAAACGGACGTTCAACAAACCAGCCGACTTTCAACAGGGAGCCAAGTGGTAGACCGTTGGACTCCCAATGCTCGGGATTTGAGTTCGAATCCCGGTTGGGGACAAATAATTATTTGCACTGGCCTTTTCTCGTTGCCCTGTCTTTGATTTCACCCGTGTGTGGTTGAATGGGACGTTAAACCTCCAACACACACACACACACACACACACACACACACACACACACACACACACACACACACACCGCCGCCACCTCCCCCCCCCCCCCCCCCCCCCCCCCCCCCACACACACACACCGCCCTTCCACCGACAAAATCTGATGTCGGTCGCACACATCTGTCATCGCAGGCATTACAGGGGAAGTAACACTGTCTTTCCTAGATCCTAGCTTCTCGAAACGTCTGTAAGCGCTCCATACCACTGTACTAGAAATATGGACAACTCTTCAGATTCTGTGCCTTTTAAGAGTTGCGAAGAAGTCCTATTGTTTAAGACTGTTTTGGCTGGTTGGTTGGTTCGTTCGTTCGTTCGTTCGTTCGTTCGTTCGTTCCTTCGTTCGTTCTTTGGTTGGTTGGTTCAACGTCCTTTTCATCCACGTAAGGGCAATGAAGAATAAGCCTAGATAAGTTTCTGGCTCTTAGTAGGGATTTGAACTCAGGACCCTAGCAATTACATTCCAACGCCCTACCACTCCGGCTAACCCAGCTCCCTTGTTAACTCATTTACTGCCAAGTAATATTGGGTTCGTGCGCCAGTGGCCTCACCAAAAAAAAATCATAGTTAATTTTGTCCGCATGGGTTTAAATCTGGCGTAGTAGGAGTTGATTCTACTCGTGTTTAGTGCAGCTAGAGCCGTCGAGCAACCGTTAACCTTTTTACACATACATCGCCAAAACCCCAAAAGCGTCATGAACGAACGTGGGATACTCGTGGGCGGTACGAAATGTGTTAAGAGAAAAATCTGAAAATCCACTTCCGGTTATTAACTTATCTTTCGAGTAGCAGCGTCAGGCATGATGGGAAATGGTGAATTATTGCTTGGCTCTTTGTTCTTTTTTGACAGAGGGGGAATAAGTAGATTTCGACTCGTTACAAATTAAAGCTTGAAACATATGTTTGTTGTTTTTTTTAATCAAACGAGAAACGAAGACGCTACCAGTGTTTTGTGTACCGAGTGTGAACAGCCGAACTGAATGTGTGGGTGTGGGAATGGCAAACCATGACATATCAGATAATTATATACATCTCACCTCTGTGACATTGTGACAACAATGAGCTAATATCACACCGTCTTTATGTGTTGTGCACTGCTGTTCAGCCAATCCAAATCAGTGTTACTGTTGACATTATAAATGTGGTACTCCTTCACCCCCCCCCCCCACCCCCACCTACCGGTCCTTCCCCTCCTCACACACTCAAAACACGATCATCGAATCATTCCACACATAGCTGTGAGAGCGGTGTCACTGCATACTTTCTTTTTAAATACATGCTATACCAGTATTGTTTGTTTCGGAAAACAGTCGACTCCCAAACCAATACCTTTGTCGTGTTGGGTTGTTGTTTGGGTTTTTTTTTTGTTGTCGGTGTTGTTGTTGTTGTTTATTTGTGTGTTTCAGGTGCGGTTGTTGTTGTTGTTTTGACACGAGATTGGAAAAATGTTCAAAAGGGTAACATTAACACCTTTTGGTTTGATGGTGCGTTGCAACAAGCAGTTTCGTAAAATATCTCTTGCTGTAGATATTTTACAAAGTTAACGTGGTTGAACATTGTATAAATGTCACATACTGCTAACTGTATGATTTGTCATAATAATTGTGACCCTCCACCACGAAATGAGTCGTCTTGTAACATGAACAAATAGCACAAGATAATTCATTTCGTGGTGGAGGGTCACATGTGTACATTGAGATATTTCATCCTGTGTCTTGGTCACGTGATGGTAATTGCACTTTGCGTTGCTTAACCTCACAACCTCGGAGTATGATAACAGTTATGGCAATTCTTGTTCACGTGCATTATCAGTTTTTCATCCGCCTTGTTTAGCACCGATAACAAGAAACGTGATCTAATGTGGTCCACGTACAGTCAAATGGATCGTTATTGTCCCAGTTGGGAAGTTCGGTCATGGTGGACTGAAAGCGTACAGGCAGATAATGCATGCAACATAATAATAATAATAATAATAGGCCCTTGATCCCAAACATTTGGCTCAAAGCGTCGCGAGCGAAACCCAACACGCACGCTCACGTGAATCACACGCATTCTCTCACACACTGGACATGAACACATTACAATCACGTGGTGCCGCGAAGGGCCAGATCAGCAATTTATGATTCGGAAATTTAGAATTGCATTTATTTTCAAATTTTGTGGGCTGATATTCAAGCAGAGGGGGGGGGGGGGGAGCCGGAGTACTCATAGAGAATCCCCCAGCGATCGGCCCGAATGAACGGTGCCACACGAGAAAGAAAAATTCCTCGCCCAGAGTAGGACTCGAACCTGACCTCTCGCCTTGATGACTAAGTCTTAATCACTAGACCACTGACCGCCCCCTTCCCCTCCCCTCCCCCCCCTCCCCCCCCCCCCCCAAAAAAAAGAAAGAAAAACACACAGGTTAATATAACACATTTAAAATCAGATAAAGATTATTCCTCATTCTGCTGGCTCATTGCAAGCCTGTCATACGTTGTAGCTGTGCATGGTGTCTTCATGGTGTGACCTCAGACGCCATGAAAACAGCGGCTTTAAGCCCTAAAAAACTCACTCACTCGCCATTAACTCAGCTCAGAATGAGTTGTCAGGCTAAAAATTGTCGGAGTGTGGATCCTTGAGAGATTCATCACAATCAGTTCCGTGAAAAGAAAAAAAAAAAAGTTTTGTGCAACGAATGGCTTCAGTAGACCACCTTTGCCTTCTTGATCTTTTCCTTCACATCACCTTGTGTTAACTGTGCTGTTTGATAATTGTGGAACGTTGGGAAATATTCCTGACCAAAGGCGGAGGTCAGTGTCCATAAAGCGTGTATTTTGAAGAGGTGATTGAATACATAGATTGCCGAAGGTGTACATATTAGTTTGTGGTGTGGTCACGGTAAAGCTGATATTGCCTGTTTCTTTTTGTGTAAGTTGTATATGTATGCTTTTGGTCCATTTCATTGTCGTTGTCACTTTTTGAAATCGTGTGCAAACGGTTTGTGCGTTTGACGCTGTCTGTGCCATGTTACTCTCCAGAGTCATAAATGAATAAATGTACAAAAACCGTCATAATTAGTGTGATCGTCTCATCATTTTTTTAATAATAATAATAATAATATATTACACTTGTAGAGCGCGGAGTTCTGCTTAGAAAAGCACTCAATGCGCTTTTTGCTCACGCATACACACAGCATTCACATGCACACATTTATACACATCAATACAGGCGGTGGAGTTTAAACTTAAAGATTAAAAGCTAGTTTGAAAAGATGTCTTTTCAGTTGTGCTTTAAACTGTAGGAGGGAAGGGATGTTTCTCAGAGAAGATGGCAAGGAGTTCCAAACGCGAGGGGAGGGGGGGGGGGGGGCACTATAACTGAAAGAACGTTTTTGTCTCAGCTTCCTGTGTCTCACACCGTTAGGGTCAAATCTAGAGGGTTGTTTTTGCTGTTTGGTTGATTTGAAACCAAGGTAGACAGACAATCATGAAAATTTCAGTTTACACCGTGTTTGTCTCAGCTAGTGTGTCTCAAGTCTTTTGGGTCAAGTACTGGGGTTTGGATTTAATGCAAGGCAGACAGACACATTGCCTCCGGTTCAGTTTATTACATCACCTTCATGGTTCAAACAAGTCAGCGCGCGAGCGCTCACACACACACACACACACACACACACACACACACACACACACACACACACATGTGTATGTGGGGGGATGGGGGGCGGGGGATTGATGATTGTGTGTGCACATTGCATGAGGCTAGTGCGTGTGCGGGTGGGGGGGGGGGGAGGGGGGATTACCAAAAAAAAAAAAAGGGGGGGGGGACACTGCGGTCTGCATAAGGGAGATAATAAACACTTTACATATCGTTTGCCTCCCTTGAGGAATCCTGCGGTGATGTCTGTCTGCAGAACAGTTTGACAAGACCAGTAACAAAGATGGCGCACTTTTTCATATTGCCAAACATTCCCCATTAAAAAAATCCGGAATTTAGAAAATAGAAAGACATTCCAGGGCTGTATTGGTAGAGTGGTGAGAGGTTTTTTTTTGTTTTTGTTTTGGTTGTTGTTGTTTGGTTTTTGGTTTTTTAAGCAAGCACGTAGGAAGTCTCAAGGGTAAGTCAGCTTTTCTCTGAAAGTTCACTGCTCGCGTCCCTCAGCTGTGTCCGTGGTTTTCACTGTCGCTATCTTCCCTGCTGAACCCTTCATTCGCCCCCCTCCCCCCTCCCCCACCCCCTTTCCCCCCTTCCTTTCCTCCCAACCCCTCCTCTCCTGCCTTTTCCGTGTGTGTGTGTGTGTGTGTGTGTGTGTGTGTGTGTGTGTGTGTGTGTGTGTGTGTGTGTGTGTTCAAACCGTTGTGTGTTAATTGTTTGTTTTTGTTTTTGTGTTTGTCGTCGTTGTTTTGTTTTGTTTTTTTCTCTTTTTTCTGAGCAATATCCATGCATTATGTTTGTTATTCGTTTACCCTCTCTTGTCATCCACACATTCTCCCCTTCTTCTTTCATTTTCT
The DNA here is from genome assembly GCA_018292915.2 of Batillaria attramentaria. NCBI lineage: Eukaryota > Metazoa > Mollusca > Gastropoda > Batillariidae > Batillaria > Batillaria attramentaria. Next base: position 412,676 of record JACVVK020000076.1, read on the forward strand.
TGCGACAAAGAAAGATGTCAGAACACGTTGTTTTTCAGATGCTATTATTTTATTTTGCATTTTGCAGGTATTTCCAATGTAACTGCATGATCATGACTCAGCTTTGACTAGTACACAAAAGCCAAGAGAAAGGTATTCAGACATGTGTCTGTGTTCAGCGTAGAAATAGAAAATCAAGCACAAGAAAAACGGAAAGCAAACAGGCAGATCATCGACCTAAGAGAAACTTGTTCTAAATAACCACCCATGGCAATCACATGCGGTTATACTGAGCCTTCTATAATCTGAACCTAAATTTATTTGATAAAAAAATTCTTGTTCCTCCGTCTTAAATTGCTGAACGCTTTGTCTTTGAGCTGATCTCAAGCGTTAATTTACGCATACAAACACTACAAGCTTTTGAAAATGAAGAAATCCAAAGCAGATATACTGGTGATTAAGGAAACCATCAAGTAATTCCCTTTTGTTAACTGACTTGCAAAGTAAGATCATTTTTAAATCGCTGCAATCAGATTTACCGTAAGTCAGTACATGTACTTTTGAATTGAATTGAAGGCGGTTTTGCTGGAAAAGCTAGGGACAGATCGTGTACAACAGATGCATTTGAAATACGCAAGCTGTGCCTTTTGGAACAGCGAGCAAGTGAAAGGACATGTCCACGGGGTGTGTGTTGGGGAGGGGAGGGGGGGAGGTCAAGGTTGTACAGATTTGTTTTTGTGCTACTACGATCCGAAAATATGGCGGCGATTGGCGTGAAGTAAAGCCACAGTCACGTTTGAAATGAATATCAGCATGCACTTGTTTCTACACTAAAGTCGCCTTTTAAGGATGGATAATACATCGACTGAAATAAATCATGATCTCTCGAAGCTAAGTTCAGACACATATGTAAGCTTTACACATACCCAAAACTGCAAAACAAGTTGATGGTTCCATGCATTTTTAAAAAAGTTATTCATTCGGGCCGATCGTCGATGGTTCTCTCCGGGTACTCCGGCTTTCTCCCCCTCTGCTTTGGAAATGTTTAGCCCACAAAATTTGAAAAACAAATGCAATTCTATATTCCGAAACTTAAACAGCTGAGCTGACCCTTTGCACCACGTGATTGTAATGTGTTTATGTCCAGTGTGTGACAACATGCGTGTGATTCACGTGAGCGTGCGTGTTGGGATCAGTTCGCGGCGCTTTGGGCCGATTCATGAAATTGGGTAAAGCGCCTATACAATACTCATTATTTTCATTATTATTATTATTTTAAATCGTGGGAAAAAAAAATGGAAACACTGATCTTAGCCATGTTTACCGCAAAAAAAAAAAAAAAAAAAAATTCTGTCGTCTTGACAACCCCCGTAATGTCCTTTCCTGCTCTTCCAAAACACATTCCAGGTCCGCATCACTTCTTGTGCTGCAGCAACGCCCTGATAGCGTCCGCCAGATCCTGCTCTCGCTTTGGACGAACGATGATGTGGACCTCCGCCTTGTGGGTCGTACCCATCGTTCCCACCACCTCGATGTCCGAGTCACTGCAGACAGAAGTACAAACGATGTAAAGGGGCCGGTATAAGGTTGATATTAAAGCTCTGTTGGTATAGTGCGCCCGTTAAGGGGTGCAAATGTATACCAGTCATGCGCAGGAGGAGCAAGTGTACTCCAGTCGTCCACTGGTGGGGGTGACTGTATCCCCGCAACGCGGGAGGGGGTGCAAATGCACTCCGGGGTGTGGCGAGGTGAAGTCACGTGGCCGCTGACTTCCTTCTACGACTTTATTTTATGCGTAATATCGACGGAATGGACGGGTATACAATTGCACCCTCTAACGGGCGAACTATACCAACTGAGCGATATTAAAAGTCTTTTGTCTACCTCACGGGAAGGTGGGTGGGAGTTTGAGGGTTTAAAGTCTTTTGTCTACCTCACGGGAAGGTGGGTGGGAGTTTGAGGGTTTAAAGTCTTTTGTCTACCTCACGGGAAGGTGGGTGGGAGTTTGAGGGTTTAACGTCTTTTGTCTACCTCACGGGAAGGTGGGTGGGAGTTTGAGGGTTTAAAGTCTTTTTCCACCACAAATGGGTGATATCAAAGACGGAACAACGAGAAAAAGGCCAGTTAAATATTTTGTCCCGGCTGGGAATCGAACTCACGACTACAGCATTGAAAGTTGGTTGTGGATCAAGACACGAGGACCTTTCAAATTAAGATCTATAAGCATTTCAAACTACAATACAAGCTGAAAAAATCAATGAACTTAAAACTGTCAAATGTAGGCAAAGAAACATTTTTGTTTACGTTTTAGCCACGTGTCGTATCTGTCATACGGATGTGTTTACCCTTGAAATTTCAGCTTCATTCATGCCGGTTCAACGTTTTTGTGCAAACGGTCATTTCAGGGCTGAGTATATGTCAGCCCTGTTTTGATGATTCGGCTATAACTTTAGAAAAAAACTGCATGGGACCATCAACTTGTTTTGCTGTTTTGAGTGGTATGGTATACTTGTGTGTTTAAGCCTATGTTGAAGAGATCCTCATTTACTTCATTCATTCGGTGCATCATCCATTCTTAAGCGCTGTTAGTGTGAGCTGACGTATAGTATGTTCAACTGCGTTCCGTTAGGCCTCATATTGGGCTCATCGGCAAAAACCACACTTTATGAAGACACGATGATAATGATCCCTCAAGCACTACTATGAATATTGCAAAGCCAAGGAACTGAGTTAATCAAAGTGAATGCTTCCGTTTGCCGTTGGCATATCGCCATTTTGTTCAAACGTGTTGTCATGAGTGTTCTGACGGATTGTTTTCTTGATCAAAGTTGGGCTTGTTTTTATTGAATCATTCTAGCTGTTCCAAAATGGGTGGTGAGCCGGGGTGGTCGAATCGTAGAGCGTTGGACTTCTAATGCTCGGGTCGTGAGTTCGATCCCGGCTGGGGCCAAATATTTGCGCTGGCTTTTTCATCGTTGCCCCGTCTTTGATATCACCCTATGTGGTGGAAAAGGACGTTAAACCCCCAAACACCCACCCACCCACCCTGGCGTGTACAGGCAACGCTACCTCTTGTCAACACATCTCTGAAGTTTGATATACAAAATATGATCATTTTACACCACTCACAGGAACTGCATAGGCGTCCTTGTCTTTTTATGACGAGTATAGTTACTTAAGTAGTTAGTTAGGGTTTAACGCCGGGCAAGCAACAAAGACTAATTCGCGGCAAAGCAAAGTGCTCCGCCAGGTCGTTAAAAGATAAAAGGGAATTCCTAAAACAAGATGTAAAATTAATATACCTTGAAAATCTATCAGGTTTGAATGAGAAACAGGCTTCACGACTTCGAGAAACTAAACAAGAGTGAGTGAGTGAGTTTTTAGGGCTTAAAGCCGCGCAAGCCACAAAGACTAATTCGCGGCTGAAAACTAAACAAGAAGAGGTCATTAAACTTCCGCATGATTATTCGGAATATCTATATTTTATGAAACAAGTGAACCCCTTTGAAGAAGTTGAAGACGCTGTCAAGGGAGGGGTGGGGGGAAGAGGGAGGGGGAGAGGGGAGGCATCCCTGAACAACACCTTCAAAGAACTGGAACGGTAATATTTGTCGCGAATCGACGAGTATAGACACTGTGAGGCTGAGGGATGATTATACATGTATTTGGTAGTAAACTAACCTGTAAATCGCGGGGTCGGAGTGGTAGTAGTACTCATCTCGTGTGAAGCCGATGTTGCTATCCGAGTTGCCGTAGTACATCTGGTCGAACACCTCGCTACCATAGGGATGACTGACGTAGCCAGATCGCGACAGGCCGACGCCCATCCAGTTGTGGTGGTGGTCGAAGTTGAAGGGAGCGGACCACATGACAAAGACGCGACGGTTCAAACCCTGAATCAGCCAGGAGACAGTGCCGTAGCTTCCTGTGGCGGTGTGTGCCGTTTTCCGAGCCACCTGAGTACGGAAAATTAAATTCGACTACCACAAAGTCCGTACCACGTTCAAGAGACGATAAACAAGACGAATTGGATCCCCTGCTAAACAGCCTTTCTCACGGGACAAACACACACATAAAAGGATTTGCAACAGAAAGAGGGGTTTTTTTGTTGTTTTTTTCCAGGCTGAAATCTGGTCAGCGATCATCATTTTGCGTCGGAGTCTAGATGTAGATAATATTTAGTGACAGATCGTTGGCCTTTTTCTAGTTGTCTTCGGTATCACCCATACATGGTAGAAAACGACGTTCAAACTCCCAAACACCAACCCACTATCCCTTCGATGAGACACACCCACAAAAGCGAGTTTGATAGACACTTAGGCCCTTTTACCGTATGGAGGTAGAGGTTTTGAATACTAATTACAGGTAAGCCATTAGCCGGAATCAGCTGATGACATTTCTCTGAATTTTGCAATGCTGAGCTTTGTTATTTACCATGGCTTCTCGTTTTGAAGGCAAAATTGCCCGTGGAGGTTTGGACAGAAAACCACCCGTCAGGCGTACGTTGGGAAGGGTCAGCGGGTATTTGGTCCAGTTCTCGACGACAATGGCGCACGTGACTCGGTACCCATCGCCCATCAGGCCATTGATGGATGTACCAGCGATGGACGACCCGGCAATGATGGCGCTCGCTGCCGCGCTGATCGTTGCTGGATCCAAACCCTGAACGGGTTGAGCTGCCGTGAAAGAGAGAAAAGAATGATTTCGGATATAGTGGCTATGAACCTCACAACGTTCAACAACGAATGCTTCTGTGTGTGTGTGTGTGTGTGTGTGTGTGTGTGTGTGTGTGTGTGTGTGTGTGTGTGTGTGTGTGTGTTTCTCTTTTTAGGGGGGGGGGGGGGGA
>JACVVK020000076.1:420000-425000 GCA_018292915.2 Batillaria attramentaria
AAAGTCTCCGACAGTGTTTAGAGTTCGGCTTATCTGTCAAAATCACGTTTGAGATATCCGTGTTTGAGTTAGCTATTTTTTGACAGAGTTTGGCTTATCCGAATTAGAAATAGTCTTACAAAGAGGGGGGTCTGGCGGGGAATTGGTTTTGGTTTCTGTTATCCGAGTTTTTTTGCTTAAGCGTGTTTCGTTTAGGCCAGTGCGGCTGTACTTGCAAGGAGCTCGGTAGCTACACCACACACACACACACACACACACACACACACACACACACACACACACACACACACACACACACACACACACACACGCATACGTACGCACGCACGCGCGCACGCACGCACGTACGAAAAAATCGTCTAAGAAACCGTTGAGTAGAGGACGAATAGTTTACTTGTGTGTGTGTGTGTGTGTGTGTGTGTGTGTGTGTGTGTGTGTGTGTGTGTGTGTGTGTGTGTGTGTGTGTGTGTGTGTGTGTGAAATGGTTTGTGCTGCCCGGCCTTTTAAAGGTCTGTCTTTTGACAATAGACTCCACTCCTGTCCATGAAAAGGGTCTAGCCCCCAGAATTCAGCCAGTCGCGTCCCTCGGCATAATGAGCACAACACATTGCATGGTGTGGCAAACCCATCGCCAGACATTACAACGAGGGAAGCACATGTAGTTTGATCTATGACTGAAACGTGGAAAGAAAACAGTAAGTCCATTGACGTCATTTGAGGGGGAAGAAAGACCATTACGTCAATCTCTTTCGTCTTTTTCCTCTTAAATGACGTCACGGACGTACTGTGTTTTGCCAATACACGGCAGAGGAAAGGGGCGGAGCTTTGGCCCCGGGGCTTGCCGACTGGAGTCGTCTATTCTATGCCTCACAAATCATGCCGAGCTCTTCTGGTAGTCTATAACATTGTACAGTGTCAGCGTCTCACAAACTGACACTGACTGGCGACGGTCGGGTAGTGATGCGGCACGGTCAACCGCTGAGTAGGGGAATTTGAATTTTCGCCGGCCCGCACAGCCTACAGACGTCCGTGTATGGCATTTAGAGCTCTACTATATTATTAAGGTAGACTATTTGGCGTGTACAGGCCTACTTACAAGCGTAGCTGTTCCAGAACATAACTTGTAATCTTTGCATATGACCGTTTAAGATGCAAGGACTAAACAAAAAAAAACATTTTTTTAATTGTTTGAGAAAATGGCATGTGTGGACAGTTCAGATTAGGCAGCATTCATTGTTTCGCAGATTAGGAAAGAGTGGAGGGGCTGGGTCACTGAATCTACTTGAATTTATAAGTCAGTTAAGTCAGTTCGTTGGATAAATTGGGGGATGGGGGGAGGGGGAGAGGGAGGGGTGTGAGAAGAGAGGGGCTTAACATAAATTGCGTTCATGGGAATGGGACACACATGTCGCTCATAGTAATCTTATATGTGCCTGTTTTGGACATGGTCAGAAAATCATTGTTAAAAATTATATATATATATATATATATATATATATATATATATATCTATATATATATATATATATGCCGTACCTAATTTGGGAAATTGCCTAATTCATGAAACACGCAGCGACGTTGCCTAATTCCACGAACTAGGCAGTCATTGTCTACAATGTGAAATGATTATTCCATCTGAGAAACGCGCCCACACTGTCTGTTTTTAAGAGCGACCTTAAAACGTTCTTCTTTTGTAAAGCATTCCAGTAATTTCCTGTGTCAGCAACTACTCAGTTTCACCAGTGTATGTCTGCCCACTGTTTGTAAAATGTGCGTGAGTGTCGGTGAGTGATTGGCGCATTGAGTTTATGCCAAAGAAATGCGCCCTACAAGTGCCATTTATTATTATTATTATTATTATTATTATTATTATTATTATTATTATTATTATTATTATTATTATCTTGAAAAACCGTACATAGCAGGTGTGCATCATATTCGTTTGAAAACAAATCTGTATGGTCTCAATTAATAATAATAATAATAATAATGAGGATTTGTCTGGCGCCCAACCTGTTGGAGCTCTGGGCGCCTCACGGTAGCAGAGTGGCATTACATACATACACATTAAAGACACGTCACATACACGTTACATATACACAGCCATGGTACATCCTAACACGACATTAAACGAAAATGATGGTGACAGTGATGGTAGAGGAGTCAGTCTTTTAATAATTCTTGATTCCTATTTTGTTTATACTCACGGATTAGGGCCTTGCTGATGGAGTTGAACCACTTGGTCGTGTGTCGAACTTTAATGCAGGATGGTCGAGACTGCAGGTCTGTGAAATCCCACCGGTGTTTGTTGAGAATTTATGTGTGATCTAGCTGGACAACAGATTGGAACAGGAAGGCGTGAGTCACCGGCACAGTTGGCGATTCCAAACCTTTGAAAACTAACACACGTAGGCCGGTATATCAATTACCCGAACTTTTCCTGATGAATGAGATGTCAGTTTTCTAACAACGAAACCGCTCATCCGTATGAGAAAAACGTGGCACCAATGCCGACATGTGTGAATTTCCGTCTATTTGCTAGGTGTCCATTTACACGCATTTGAAGCTGAACACACGAAAACAGCATTAATCAACTGAAATCTGCACCTGCCTCCTGTCAAACCTACATCACTTTCTTTAAACACCTGTGCTGCAGCTTTTCAAATGAACCGAAGCATGGAAATTCTAATCGAATATCCCGAATCACGTAGCTGTTTTTAGTTGGGAGGTTAGGGCTCAGTATCACAATCAATGAAATGTATATGAGGGTTGTCTCAAAACGTATATGAAAATTAATGGATATGAGGTTGTCTATAAACCGCCTCATCGATTTCACTGAGCTGTGGTTCAAACGTCAGGCAAGCCTTGTTCAGTTGCTGTTTCTGCGCATACCTCTGAATTCTGTGTCCCAAGTGAAGTAAAGGCAACTGCTGTGAGAGAATGAAGGTGGGGCGGGCAGAATCACGTGTTCTCAGAGGGTGTTGTGTCATGAGGATGGGTGATTTGCGTTTGAGACATCATACAATTGAAACTGCCCTAAGACTATATTTGTCTTTGCTTTTTCAAAGTTCAAAGCACGTACGTTGTCTCACGGTTTCAACGTGTCTGTTTTAACTTCGCAACCAAGGCATGTTAACAGCTTCAGGAATTAAACTATAATTAGTCTGATCCGGTGGTTGCAAAGACTACCTTTATGGCTACTAACCACAAGCACAGAGAAACAACCGCATAGTTTTATTTCACCACAGAACCCCTATCTCTTATCAATGGTGGGACACTAGAGCTGTCACTCCTGTTTCCAACATTAGAATAGAATTCCTGAAATTCCTTCATTTTCTAGACTTTGGAAGATCACCCAATTACACTGACTGTATTCGTGCTTCAGCTCTGTAGCTCTGACTGGTTTTGTGTTTAAAAAAAAACAAAAAAACCCAACAACAACAACAACAAAACCACTACGAATCCCGGCTGGGGCCAAATATTTTTGCTGCCCTTTTTCTCGTAGCCCCGTCTTTGATATCACCCTTATGTGGTGGAAAAGGACGTTAAACTCCTAAACACCCACCCACCCACCCTCTCTTTCTGCCTCTCTCTCTCTCCCTTCTTCCCCCACCCGGCCCCACTCTCAGTCACGTGGCTAATCGGTCGAGGTCGTAGAGGATCTAGTGTCATTGGTAGAACTTGGAGAGGGGAGAACCGGCAACAATAACAACAAAACAGACAAAATAAAATGAAGTTTGGAGAAACAACTTTGTAGGACGGGGCCGTTCCTCAGTCCTTGTTTTTACAGTTACTTTGTGGATGACAGGCACTCATGCAAAGATTACCCTCTTTGAAACACGAACATCTCTTACTAAGGCAAGAGCCTTTGCATTGACACCTCTTGTAGCTCTGTCCGTTTCCAACGGACAGAACTCTTACAGCACTCCGAATGGTCAGTTCTGTAGCAGCAGGAACATCCTCAACTTTTAACAAAACTTGCTTTGCAAATTCCAAACAAACTTGCATTCAAACGTTTGACTCTCAAATTCTCCAATGCGTATTTCATGAAATACGCAACAATTTTTTGCTCATTTCATGAAATGGCCAGTAAATTTAGCCGTTTCGTGAAATGGGCAATTTCGCTGCGTATTTCACGAAATGAGCAATATCGTGCGTATTTCATGAAGTGGGCAGTTTCACAAATTACGCGTAACAACTACACTACTTGTGTAGATGACTACGTGATAGGAGAGCCCCAATTCAAAATGACCGTCAGAACCATGCTAATGGTTTCTGCGTGCAAAACAATTCGCGAGGAAGTCTCCTGTTTTCTGTGCTGGATTATGTGCGTAAATAGTTGCAGTGGAAAATTGCCATATTAATTTGTTTTAACTTTGAATAGAATTGTATCAATCCTTCAATACTACCTTTACTATGTACCGATAAATTGTAACCTATACAACAATGTGAATTTCATACTGCTCAATCCTATTCGACATAGACTGAATTTTCCCTGGGGGGACAAGAAAGTAATCTGAATTTGAATCAGAATTTCAATGACCACAAGTCCACAGCTGACTAGTCTTTCCTATACCATGACTTTTGAAGTATGCTTTGTCTCTCGCTTTGTTTTTCGCTTCTATTATTTTTAAAGGTCTCTTCAGTTTCTCACCTGAATGGAAGCATAAAGAGCTGTATACTGAGAGTTGTCAGCAAGCTGGTGCACTGTTCCCGTTTGTCAGTCGCGCCGTTCGAAAATGAACTGTTTCAAAGCGGATTATTCCCTGCTTATGAACAACGTATCTTACGTAACTGAGGGATTTCATTGGCTGTTCGTGGCATCATCTCCTGTTTCCTGTTTTCGCGTTTTCACAAGGATGTACTTCGCTGTTCACAATGCACAATTCCCGCGTGTCCTAACTGTACGGCGTCAAAAGGAGTTGGGCTGGGGGTAGTGACAGATTGCGAACACCCAAGTCCAGAACAGCCAGATATTGTAAATCGTTCGTGCCAAGAAA
>JACVVK020000076.1:427500-537500 GCA_018292915.2 Batillaria attramentaria
TACGATGAAATATCAGCAATCACTAGCACGACCTTGTAACCAGACATCTTTCTAATGACGCAACAGGTAATTGCGGCGCCACGTTCAACACAGACAGCCGAACATTTCCTGCTCTACAGTCCTGTTTATTCTGACATATGCCGGCTTACCACCCACACACTACCTCCTCAACATTCCGACACACATACACTCCTTCACGGTAACTGTCGTCTCTCTATTCAAGAAAACTGCACTATCTTCAGTAAAGTTCAGGGTTTTAACTCGTGCGGCACGTTTTTAGTTTTAGTTACTGTTGTTACTTCCTCCGGGCTAAATTTTCCACGTTCAAAGGCAAGTTTTTTTGTGATAAACACATTCGTCACTGCCGTTCTGAGCAAAGTCTCACTCTGACAATGACGTAAGAAAACATACGTCATGAACACAGACACGCGTGTGCACCAGGACGCACTCTCAGCCGGAAGTGATTGCCGTCTGTGCGTGCGTGCGTGCGTGCGTGCGTGCGTGCGTGCGTACGTGTGTGTGTGTGTGTGTGTGTGTGTGTGTGTGTGTGTGTGTGTGTGTGTGTGTGTGTGTGTGTGTGTGTGTGTGTACGTGTGTCCAGGCCTGCATATTAAAAAATACTCACCCGAATGGCTTCAAACTTGGGGTATCCAAATATATCAAGCTCTTTGAATAGAGCGACTGAGATACTTGTGATGGCATAAATGATTTGGAAGTTATCGCCCACTCACTTTCATGAGGTACGGTTTACGTCAAAAGTATAAGAGCGACTACCTCCAAAAAATTTTAATTCACTCTGTTTATAGTCCGTATTCATGCTATCTATTTCCAAAAAATGGAGTGATTTAGATAAATATTACGCCTTTAAACGCCATAAAGCCAACTTTTCTGAAAAAGCCGATAACTCGCAAATCATATGTGCAATCGTACCTGGATCGGGCCCTCTAATCAAAAATCTTAATTCATTATGAAATCCCAAATTTGAAATCGATCGGTTGAGTATTTTTGGAGATACAGGCATATAAACTGGGTTCACGTGCGATGTCAACTGAGGTACAGTTTACATCAAAACTATAAGAGCGAGCATTTCCTAATAGTCACTCCGTTCGGAGTCCGTATTCATGCTATCTACTTCCAAAAAAACTGAGTGATTTAAATAAATATTACCTTTGTAAACGCCAGACAACCAACTTTTGTCAATAGGGCGATAACTCCCAAATCACTCAAGCAATCATCAAACGCTCAGTTGCTCTAATGAAAAATTTTGATATATTCGGATACCCTAAATTTCAAGCCATTCGGTTGAGTATTTTCGGAGAAACAAGCCTGGACTCCACACACACACACACACACACACACACACACACACACACACACACACACACACACACACACACACACACACAAAGACGGCACTCACTGCGGCGGAGAAGTGCGTTCAGGGACACCATGCCCGCCAGTAACAATGTTGTTATTGTCAGAGTCACACTTGCGTTATGTCTGTGCGGAGAATGCGAGCGACGTGCGTTTATGCTACAATACGTGCCTTTGAACGTGGAATTTTTAGCCCATCCTATGATGTTGTTTCCATTGCTATGGAAACAAGATAAAACGGAAGATAATATCCCGATAAGTATTTCAAATTATGTTAACAGCCATGATGGTTGATATCTGGTCAGCAGGGTTCATAGTCACAATATTCATGACGACACAGCACGATGGCAGCTGTGACGCAATGTTACACTGTATGGTTGATCATGCGTCACGTGAGAAGCTGTGACGCAATATGCACATTCTGGTTGATCACTTAACATGACGGCAGCTGGGACATAAGTCAGGTTCACACTTTCGTTGATGACGCATAATCTCAGCAGGTGTGACGCAAATTCTCACACTATGACTGATGACGTATCATGTCGGCAGCCTTCTCAGCCAGCATGATGACAGCAGCATTCGTGTTGCCGGAAGGAACTGTAGGAATTATGGAGGCGTCCACCACACGAAGGTTTTGGAGACCCCGAACCCTGCAATGTATTGACACAACAAGGAGATGCATGGCAAGACATGGAGATACATAATATGCGCCCTCAGATCAAACGAGACAGGGTGTAAATGCATGCGCAGAGAAAGGTATGATGCACCGTCTGACCTTGGTAACCTTCCAATGTTAGACGTGCATATTATTACAAGATTACTTAGACTTACCAGACGGAACACTTGCACTTGTTAGTGCGCGTGTCCGCTGGAAATGTCACAAAGATGAGCACAGCTCTAAATGCTATACACTGACGTCTGCTGGTTGTGTAACAAAACATCAAACGGCCGGAAGGTCTTGTACTCAGCGAATGACCGCGAAACGATAACATACGCCTCGATGCTTACTCTGTGTGTGTGTGTGTGTGTGTGTGTGTGTGTGTGTGTGTGTGTGTGTGTGTGTGTGTGTGGCTACAGGTATTTTGTCCTCGTTTTGTTCCCTTGCTGACTTCCCTTAGTTACGAACACGAACACTCACTTGAGCTGTGGGCCTACTACTGCAGTTTTGTCCGAAGCTCCGCCCATTTTGCACGTGCCGACATGATGGAAGACAGACTTGGCTCTGCGACGCACCACACAGGCCCAGTACTGATCCGTGTTGTACGCGCTTTGACCCACACATATCTCGGAGGGATCATCCACCTCAGTCGCTCCTAAAGCCTGCAGACTGGGCGTGGCCACAAGTCGCTGACACGCCCTGACACCTGCAGGAAGAATAAGGATACACATCACTAATAGCTTCTGGGTCATGTAGCAACAACTTTGTGGTGTGAAATGTGACAGTTTTGGGGTGTTTGTTGGTTCATCCATGTCAGATGAGACACTGAATATGAGCCTTGCTTTTGGCCCAGACTGTGGATTTCTTGTGTTCATGCACAGCTGTGTATCTTGGCTGACTGGCAAGCAGAGGACAGAGGCGTGAAGGGGGTAGAGGGTCGCTGCAGTCATTGCAGAAACAGAATACTGGAATTTCTTTCAAATCAGCCCACACTTGACTCTCTGGCCGTGCTGTGTGTGGAAATGTTTCGGAGAATTTTGATGCACTTTGCGGGTGTTGCGTAGAGCATTCTATACCACAGGAGAATACAGCGTTTTCCTTGGTATAAATATCTAGACTGTGTAGCCTAAACGCTAATAGTTTATCTTGACAGGCCAGCTATGCTTTGGAGTAGTTGCACTGGTGAGTACGCCTGTACTGACACTCTGTAACAGTTTGTCTTAATGTAGAGCTCTGAATGAAACTCTTCAGCGTTGGCGGCGAAAGACAACGCAGAGAAGAAGGGGAGATGGGCACCTCCGGCCCTCGGACACCTGGTCCAATGAAAAATTGAAGACACTAATCTTTCACAGTTCACTTCTCTACGACGGTAATGCTATGGGACAACCTTAATCTAGTTACATGTACCTCTGACCAGAGTGGCAATGTCCTCAGGATGTTGGAAGTAGTTCGGGTCAATCAAGGGATCGTCATAAGGGTCGGAACTCTGAAGGCGAAGTGTTCCTCGGCTCTTGGGTCTCAGCACGATAGGGATGCAGACTAAACCATGTTTTGTTTGGTCACGCTTGGCTGTTTCTTGAAGAGTCTGACAGACAGCACGGACAAGCCCACACGCGGATGAACACACGTCCACAAGCACGTACGCGCGGGAACCCACACACAGATACACAAACACACACGCAATCAAAACCAGTTCAAGCAAAGAGGAAAAATCTCGACAAGAACAGAAAACACACAGAGAAAACGCAGACAGACACGTGTAAGGAACGGTTTTCTATGCAAGATGGTCTCAACTGGCACGTAATCGGCAAACAATAAGAAATAACAACTACTCAACTTTCGAGAATGAATTACATCGCGTAACCTGACCACACACACACACACACACACACACACACACACACACACACAGAGACCTATACCTACATACACACACACACACACACACACACACACACACACACACACACACACACACACACACACACACACACACACTGTGTGAATGACCTGCTTATTGTGTCCGAGAACATTCAATAGTCCCGTGCCCCACACCCCATGTACAGTCATGATCTGCACGTCAGGCCATTGTAGACGTCGACTGTCGTTTGACGTGCTCAAGAACAGCTGGACTTCCTCCCCTACGTTAGAGAGAGGGCCTGTGAAAAAGAAGACAATCTGCTTGTTAATGCTGAAATATCCACAGCCGTGCAGTGTTGGTGCATCACATACTCTGCCGGCAAAACTTTAAGAGCTCCTGAAGCAAGGTTAGTGATTACTTTAACAACAACAACAACAATAAATAATAATAATTTGTATAGCGCTTATTCTCAGTGAACGCAAAGCGCTTACACGGCTAATAGGAGCTAAAAGAACTACAATTATTAAATAAACAATATGAACTTTAAAAAGGGCGGGTGGGTGTTTGGGAGTTTAACGTCCTTTTCCACCACATAAGGGTGATATCAAAGACGGGGAAACGAGAAAAAAAAAAGGCCACGGACATCCGTGCAAACCCCTATAAAGCGTCTCACAGCAGCTATTCATATACTTAGGAGTGGGTGTGGGGTGTTTGGGGGTTTAACGTCCTTTTCCACCACATAGGGTGATATCAAAGACGGGGCAACGATGAAAAAGCCAGCACGGATATTTGGCCCCAGCCGGGATCGAACTCACGACCCGAGCATTAGAAGTCCAACACTCTACCATTCGACCACCCCGGCTCCCCTCATATACTTAGGATGAATCTGACCTGATCCGAGGAGTTTGAGTTGAACCCAGGTCCAGAGAGAAGTGAGGTCTTCAGGTGTTCTTCCTAGGGGCTGCTTGAGGCCCACCTGGTAGTCGAACATCACATGGTCATGGTGGTTCTCTCCAACAGGCAGGTCGGCCTTCACGGAAATCTGCATGGAGTGAACACGTGAACATAACAATGGGCGCAACTAGCATACAACTACGCATGCGGGAAAGAAAAGAAAATTAAGAAAATAGTGGATGGAGCTTTACTGTAGAAAGGAAACGCCCAAACTTCTCTCACTGAGGCGATGGGACTACAAGACACACCAACACCAGTACACGGGGGTGACCCACGCAAATCGAAGATGCACGAGGAGAACAAGGTAGCTGTCCTAGACGAGAAAACAAAAAGCTGGTTTTCTGAAGAAAATCTACAATCCTGGTTTCTGCAGAGAAACGGAAGCCGGAAAAGGAAAACGACAAAAATAGCAGTTTCCTGCAGAAAAACTGCTATTTTGTCATCTGTCGCTGTTGATCGACGCATTCTCGGCGCATATTCCGTTCTCCTCCTACACCTTCAAGTCACGCGATTCACTCACGTGCGGTACTAATATCAGCTTCCAGTTATAGCTTAGTGGCGGTGATTGCTGGGAAAACACATAGCGTTTCTTAACGCCTGATCTCTTCAAGCAGAAAGACCGCAAAATTATAACAGCGTCACTATAACCAAACGAAGCATCTCTTTACTTGCGGACAGAGTTAGAACTGCAAAAGCGGAAATGCCCCCCTCCGCCACCCTCCCTCCCCCCCCCAACTCCCTCCGCCACAATCAGCTTGCATGTAGTTAATTTTTAGTTTAGTGCGTGATTGTTTTCGGAAATACTGACGCCAAGGTCCTTCAGATGTTGTTTTGGTCCAACTCCTGACAGCAGGAGGAGTTTTGGTGAGCCGATCGCGCCTGCCGATACAATTACTTCCCTCCGGGCCAGGACGACTTGCTTCTTGTGTCCTCGGATCATCTCTACTCCCAACGCACGCTTGTCTTCAAACAACACCTAATGAGACCAAAATGGCAATTCAGACTTAAAGAGTTCTGTTGCAAGAAAAAATATTCGCTGTTTCGTATATAACCCGGTATATGATACAGCACTCAGTAGAATGTGGTGACAATTAATTTATTTTTGTTTATCGTGCATTTATGGTCGTTTCTTGAAACCTAGGAACCAACAGGAGATGAAGGAAAACAGACAGGCGTAGGCTGAAGTAAGGTGCAGGCCATGTGTTTTAATTTTTTTAAAGTTGATCTTAACCTTGATCATTTGACCTTGACCCTGACCTTGGTGACGTATGTGTTGACAGCCACGTGCAGGTTGCGTCTGTGCAACGCGGGGTGAAGGAACGCTTTTGATGTGCTGTATCGTTCGCCCTTGCGTGCTGTTATCTGGGTCAAGCTCACACCTGAAACACACTGTCTTAGTCAAGGGCACGTCTGCTTCATGATAATCCATGAGGCAAATTATTATGGGGTTTGAGGTGCTAACCCGTTATACAAGCAGCTTACAAACAAAAAGTTG
Organism: Batillaria attramentaria; assembly: GCA_018292915.2. Classification (NCBI taxonomy): domain Eukaryota; kingdom Metazoa; phylum Mollusca; class Gastropoda; family Batillariidae; genus Batillaria; species Batillaria attramentaria. The sequence goes on from JACVVK020000076.1 coordinate 433,843, forward strand.
GTTTGTCAAAAGCTTTCTGAGTTCTGTTGTTCTGATGTTGGTCATTGCGATCGCAGCAATGAATCCAAGAGAGATACTATAGGCGATTTTCAGTCCCCCCCCCCCCCCTACTGTTTCTGCCCTAGATAATTCGAAAGGTGGGATTTAAAGGTCTGCAATCTCAACAAAAAGCCACAGCGTGTTTTCAAAAATCTATCCGACTATACAAAATGCACAGTCAACTCTGTCACAGTTACAGAGTTTCAGCGTCTCTGAAATCCCTTTAAAAGCCAAGGGCAGGCTGATTCCACAGCTCAGTTTGCGCACTGACACTCAGCGTGAAATACCGCAGTGGCTAGTCTTCTTGTGCAACACACAACACCGGCTAGACGTTGTAGCGATGTGTCTCGCTCACTGACCAAACGTACAATGAAGTCACTGCAAACTCACGCTCTGGTTTTATAAGTGTCCCCGAAGCGCTGAAAACTCCCCAGCTGTGACAGAGTTGCCTGCATTATGCACAGTCGCATTTTTAGCAAACACAGTGTTTGCGACTTTTTGTTGAAATTGCAGAGCTTTATGGTTTGTACCTTCTTCCCGATCAGCGTTACTGTCGATCACATTCAGTCCCATCTCTTGACCTGCCTGCAACAAGGCGTCTGCCAGCCTGCCCCCGCTGTATGGTACCTCCACTTTCAGGGGACCGCCTGTGCCATGGTAACCTTTAGAAAATACCAAAAATATTTTACTTGCTACAAGGAATGTTTTTCTCTGACTTTGCACCCTAAAACTTCCGTAGCTTAGGCAATGTTCCCACTGGATCCACTAAACTTCATGGCTTTGTCAGTATTTTGCACCCACGCTTTAATTCAAACGTCCGTAGCTTAGTCAGTGTTCCACTAAACTTCATGACATTGTCAGTAGGCTTGGATATTGATGAAATGGTATTGGTGGGTGTATTTACACCTACAAGTTTCATAGGCGAAGGTTAGAGCACAGACAGAGAGGGGGGAGGGTTGCGGAGGGTACCTGATTTCAGGTGTTTGTCTTGTGCATCTTCTGATTTCATGAAATAGGGCAGCACGTCCTTGTAACTCCACCCCTCACCCCCTTGCGCAGCCCATTGGTCGTAGTCTTGGGGATGACCTCTGACGTAAAGCATGTAGTTTGTGCTGGATGACCCTCCAAGGACGCGACCGGCAGGCACGTAGATTTTCTGTACAAAAATGGAGACAATTTAGTCATGGGGAATTTATTGCTTTGGTGATGAAGAAATTAACATTACACCATATTACCCACACAAACAGAGAGAGAGAGAGAGAGAATACTCTTGCAATATTAACTCTTTGACGACGAAGCACAATTTCTAACACGCGATTTCCTATAGGAAATCGCGTGTTAGAAATTGTGCTTCGTCGTCAAAGAGTTAATGGGACACTGTACCTGGTTTTCCAAACCTTCCAGCCCGTTCCTTTGTGTGGTGGTGGTATAGTCCCAGTCCCTCTCCGAGTGGTGCAGGAGACCCGCTAAACCGGGAACGCTTATTCGCTCGTCACCTCTGTCGTCATTTCCGGCCTCCACCAGCAACACGGTGACGTCACCAGATTCTGACAGACGACTGGCTAAGACGCAGCCCGCCGAGCCTGCTCCAACTAGACACGTGATAAATTCAAACTTTAAAATTCTGCGTTCTGTGTCTTCTGTCTTGGAAGGGAAACATAACGCGGTATTTGTTTACACTGCTGTGTTCCAAGCTCCACTGACGACAAATTTTCATTAATTTTTTTTTTTTTACACTCTTTATTATCTAATTGCCTGGAAATTAGCTACCCCCCCCCCACCATCACCACCACCCCTACGAGGGCGTCATCATAGTACAGCGCCACCAAATTCTTTTTCCTGCATACATGGTGTGTGATTGTTTTCCTGCATGTATGGTGTGGAATTGCTGTCCTGTATGCATGGTGTGGGATTGCTGTCCTGTATGCATGGTGTGGGATTGTTGTCCTGTATGCATGGTGTGAGATTGTTGTCCTGCACGCGTGGTGTGGGATTGTTGTCCTGCATGCGTGGCGTGCTGTGTTCCAAGCTCCGCGTGTGGGATTGTTTTCCTGCATGCATGGTGTGTGGTTGTTTTCCTGCATGCATGGTGTGTGGTTGTTTTCCTGCATGCGTGGTGTGTGATTGTTTTCCTGCATGCATGGTGTGTGATTGTTTTCCTGCATGCATGGTGTGTGATTGTTTTCCTGCATGCATGGTGTGTGATTGTTTTCCTGCATGCATGGTGTGGGGTTGTTTTCCTGCATGCATGGCGTGGGATTGTTGTCCTGCATGCATAGTGCGAAGACACGAGACAGTCACCGTGAGCGAGTTTTTACCTATTATGTAGTCGTAGGACGTGTTCAGAACGGTAGCCAGTGGAGGAGAGGCCGTTTCAAATCGAGCGTACAGCATAGCGACGACAGCCGTTAACGAAGCGGCCAGTGCAACTCGACCCAACATGTTTATGACTCGTACACGACCTGCAGGTGGAAGTATCACGGAATAAGTCAAGGGCAATTTTAGTAATAATGTGCTTATAGGTCAAAGCTCACTTGCAAAAGACGCATTGTATATCTTTAATCCCCTTACTGATTTAAGGGAAAATCTCCGCTCTTTCGCCTTCAGTCATGAGCCTCAGCTAAATAAAACCTCTCTCTCTCTCTCTCTCTCTCTCTCTCTCTCTCTCTCTCTCTCTCTCTCACACACACACACACACACACACACACACACACACACACACACACACACACACACACATCTCTCTCTCTCTCTCTCTCTCTCTCTCTCTCACACACACACACACACACACACACACACACACACACACACACAATCACCTCTCTCTCTCTCTCTCTCTCTCTCTCTCTCTCACACACACACACACACACACACACACACACACACACACACATATCTCTCTCACACACACACACACACACACACACACACACTGGCACGCACGCACGCACGCACCCACGCACGCACGCACACACACAATGTACTGATTTAAATCCTAACCTTCGACAGTTCGTGAAGTGTTCTATACGTCACACTCAGCAAACAGCGCTGAAACATGCGACATGACGAAGGACGGTGTGATAAAACATGTAGCTAACACACTACTCTCAGTCCAACAGTACACAGTCAGTGCCCTACTGACCTGATTTCTATCGAGAACCCGAGTGCACACATACAGATACACGCTTATGTCAGTTGAGTTTCGTGCTCAGCACAACACGTTCAGAGAGAAAGACGCCGGAACGGACTGACCCAACGATTCAGCGTACAGACTTCACGGCTTCATAACTAATATATCCGTATGTAACTATAGTGTTACAAATGACCTGACTGACTGTAAAAGTATATGACATTTGTTCTGAATACCCGGACTGTCGTGCGTGGTGCAGAAACGATAAGAATAGCATCCACTGCACATACCTCTCTTCACAGATCCCCGCTGCGCTCGAGAGTAACAACAAACATACACGCTGGTCACTCGAGAATGTACTTTGGGCCCGCTCGCAGCCTGCCCAACAGTTATATGACGGAGGTTTAGGGTTTGTTAGTTTAGGGTTAGAAACCTATTTTCAGAGGTTATGGGTTAGCAATAGAGGTTAATTGAGGTTTAGAATTGGAAGTGATAATGACTGAGGTTTAGGGTTAGGGTTAGGTTAGGGTTAGGATTAGGGTCAGGTGGCAGTTTGGGTGGGGGGGGGTTGCAAAAAAAAATGTAAACAATGGTGAAAACTAACAAATAATGCATGTCCGATATATGCTGAATATGAGTACATGTCCTTAGTTCTTTAGATATACTTTATACTACACGTAGCTCTTGTTAAGGTCTGCACAAGCTTGCTGTCTTCATTCCTCCATATGTCCAGTATTTTATACAAGTATCTGCGCGTGGTTTCTCCTTGCCTTCATGGCAAAAATTCTAGTGCACGATTTTGCCTAGTTCAGTTATAGCGTACAGCCTGCGTGGCCTTACGCGGCCCATGTGCATGAAGGACTTAGGACTTGACCCTTTGCTGGCAGCTTTAGATGATCCCTGTGTCCATGACTCTACCCAGATGCTATCTGTTCATGTATGTTCAAGCGCACAGTTCATGCATGTCGTACTTGTCTTTGCCGGTCATTGTATAATATAATTATATCCCCTTTGTTGACAATAAAAATGTGTACTACATCGCCGCGATCGGACACATTGTGCACTCTCGCCGTACGACATGGAACCTTGTCCCGTTGTGCAGCAACATTCTAGCTGAACCTTCCTCACGCTGATAGCGGTGCGCACTACCTCGACATAATTATGTCCGCTTGGTGAGAATGTAATCCCGTTTCAGAACTAAAGTACTGTGTTGTACATGTGACGCAGTAACTTCACAAAGCGAACGTTACGGATACGGAAGACATCAGTGTCGGTTTCAGCTGTTGCCGCTTACCTTTCACGTTCCCTGAAAGAAGCTTGATGACAGCCGTAATTTTCCAACGAGTATTTTCCAGCGCTGGGTCATCATACAAGTGTTTACGCTGAATAACTAGGTCAACCCGTCTACACTGTCAACACACTACGCGCCTGTATGTGTGTGTGAATCCTGTACGTTTGCGACAGGAGCTGTAGAAACGAAGTAGGTCAGTGGTGCGCGTTGCAATGTACCCGCTGCATGTTTTAGTACATCTCCATGACGTTGCATTTCTCACCGCTCTGTGTGTGTGTGTGTGTGTGTGTGTGTGTGTGTGTGTGTGTGTGTGTGTGTGTGTGTGTAATAATAATAATAATAATACATCATATTTATAAGGTGCCCGTCTCTGAAAAGCAGACTCAGAGTGCACACACCCACACACACACCACACCACACCACACACACACACACACACACACACACACATGAACATGGACAGAGGGACCCAGTTATCTATGGAAAGGCCTGACGGAACAGGTACGTTTTGAGCTGTGATTTAAAGGCTGACAGTGTGGGGACATCACGGAGGGCAGAAGGCAGTGAGTTCCAGATTGTCGGGGCGAGGCAGCTGAACGCGCGTTCGCCGGTAGTTTTCATATATCGCAGAGGAACTTTGAGAAGTTTTTCATCGGAGGATCGCAGTCTGCGGGAGGGCTGATAAGTAGAGAGTGCAGCTGAGGTAAGGATGTGTGTGTGTGTGTGTGTGTGTGTGTGTGTGTGTGTGTGTGTGTGTGTGTGTGTGTGTGTGTGTGTGTGTGTGTGTGTGTGTGTGTGTGTGTGCTTACTAACATTCTGTAGTTTAGCAAGTGTTGTTCGCTGGCCGGCAAGGTTATACACTGGCTGCTTGCCAAAATCTTATACCGTTGAAAAATAAAGGTTTGCCGTTTGTCATTTATCCTCTCTCTCTCTCTCTCTCTCTCTCTCTCTCTCTCTCTCTCTCTCTTACTCGAGGGGCTACGTTATGTAGTCAAAGTCTCTCTTACTCAGGGGCTATGTAATCAAGTCTCTCTTACTCAGGGGCTACGTTATGGAATAATCTCCCATCTGTTGTTCAGTCTACGTACTCCCCTTCTATTTTTAAAGCTAAAATTTATCATTATTTCTCCACAAACTGACCTTTAACCATTCCTTCATCACCTTTCTTATAGCTTCCTCATGCGTCTTAATATTGGCGTATTCTATACTTCCTTTACTTATAATTATGTTTTACTGCTCAGTGTGTGTTACCCCTGTTCTGTATTGGGTGTCACGCGTTGTAGCTATGCTCCGTGTGTGTGTTGCTGTAGGCATTGCGTGTAGCATGTGCTATGTATGTAATGCTATGTATGCTGTGTGTGTGTGTGTGTGTGTGTGTGTGTGTGTGTGTGTGTGTGTGTGTGTGTGTGTGTGTGTGTGTGTGTGTGTGTGTGTGTGTGTGTGTGTGTGAAGGACAGACAGTAAGAGAGACCTGTGCGTCTATGTTCTCATCCTTGGAAAATAAAGTTTCAGTCAGTCAGTCAGTCAGTCAGTCAGTCTCTCTCTCTCTCTCTCTCTCTCTCTCTCTCTCTCTCTCTGTTTTTTTTTTTTTTTCGTGTTTGGTTTATTTCTCACTTGTTGGGTATCCTCGATTGTTAGTTTATCATCGCATATTACGTATGTTACTTTATTATGGTAGAATGTGTGGCCTAGCTGTTGGTGACTGTTACTGATGTCCTGTGTGGCGACGATTCACGTGAGCGTGCGTGTTGGGTTCAGGTTTTAAGCCTTTTTAATTTCTTCTTTCTCACGAAAAAAAACCTGTGGACTAATTCTGATTCATTCGCATTCTGATGGGCGCGGCCAGGTCTTCATGACGCTTTGGGCGTACAGTGATGTCCACCTCCACGTCATGTGTGTTGCTCATCGTACCCACGATCTCGATGCGGTCGTCTCTGTGGACAAACAGACACTCGGTACAGGGAAAATGACTTAACTCTATTTCTACCAGACACTCGGTACACAGAAAATGTCTTATATCTATGTCTACGAAACAACACTCAGTACAGAGAAAATGTCTTACCTCTATTTCTACCAGACACTCGGTACACAGAAAATGTCTTACATCCATATCTACCAGACAGACATCCGGTACAGAGAAAATGTCTTACCTCTATTTATACCAAACACTCGGTACAGAGAAAATGTCTTACCTCTATTTCTACCAAACAGACACCCGGTACAGAGAAAATGTCTCAACTCTATTTCTACCAAACAGACACCCGGTACAGAGAAAATGTCTTACCTCTATTTCTACCAGACACTCGGTACACAGAAAATGTCTTACATCTATGTCTACCAAACAGACACCCGGTACAGAGAAAATGTCTTAACTCTATTTCTACCAAACAGACACCCGGTACAGAGAAAATGTCTTACATCTATTTCCACCAAACAGACACTCGGTACAGAGAAAATGTCTTACCTCTATTTCTACCAGACACCCGGTACAGAGAAAATGTCTTACCTCTATTTCTACCAAACAGACACCCGGTACAGAGAAAATGTCTTAACTCTATTTCTACCAAACAGACACTCGGTACAGAGAAAATGTCTTAACTCTGTTTCTACCAGACACTCGGTACAGAGAAAATGTCTTACCTCTATTTTACCAAATAGCAAGGCCAAGATTATCAATTTGGCGAAATTCATGTTTTTTGCTGTCAAACACCGCGCCTCGCTGTAGTGATAGAGATCATTTTTACTGGCCATTCGTACTTAGTGTTGATATGCTGTAAATGTCCTTGTCGTTCATGGTCGTGTATGTGTGTTCCTTTGAGTGTTGATGTTCTGTTTTGTTAACCCTCGTGATAGCGGCCCAAGACCGGAATCAAGAAAATCTGTCGAGTCGATTCTACCAAAACAGGAACTTAATTCCTTGCCAAAATAAGCACAGCATAGAATGCTGGAAATTACATGAACCAATCACCTGTTCGCATAAACATTGCCACACAAGTAAAGGTAATGAAAAGAAACATGCGTCGAGAATTGCCGAAAGAACAGGAGCAAACCCGTTTGCTGTACGATATGTGCAATCTCCCGACATGTCTATGCATACGGATCGTTCTGAGCTATTTATCTGGTGTTAGCTGTAGGTGATAGGATAAATACAGAGCCCCAATATAATAATATAGCCCCAAATGCACTGTATAAGTGGTAGAAAAATTGTGACTCAAACCCTCTTTGCTTTGATCAGGTGAAGTCTACACTACAGGGCACGTTTTACTCTGCCGCGACTATATATTTTTCATTTAATTAATTTGGGGCAGGGAGGCAGTTTATTGCATTTCCAGGCAAAAATAACTTACATCACACAAAAATACAACATGTAAACTACATGTCTGCCAAATTTCATAGCTATACATGAATTAGTCAGCCAACACAATTTTGATTGATTTTGGTACGAAAAATTGGGTGGCTGTAAGTTCATGCACGGTTACAGCGTCTCACAAGCTGGCAGTGAGAAAACGAAGACTAAATGCAACTTGAAGAACAGGCGTCAGCTATAGCGTTGCTGTCACACGCTGAATAGAACTGCTGGCACAACCTGTAGACGACGACTATTTTCATTCCCTGCTCTGCTTATCAGTGCGATGGGACTATTTTTCGAGCGTATAGGTGCATCTTTTCTCGTGTCTGGCAAACACACACACACACACACACACACACACACACACACACACACACACACACACACACACACACACACACACACACACACACACACACACACACGCGCGCGCGCGCGCGCGTGCAGAACGTTTGCCTCTTCGAATAGTAGTGGTTGTACCAGCAGTAGTAGTTGTTTATTGTTTGTTTTAAAAAGTAATACATCAAACAGAAAAAAAAGTCTGCGCATACACACAAGGATATAAAAATAAATCTACAAATAAAAGTCATGCTAAAAGTGAGATCTAAAAGTAAGGTACGACCGCCAGTCACAGCACAGTATTACCAAATAATATCAAATGTTTATTCAACCGACCTGTAAATGACAGGACTGAGAGATCTCCAGAACACCCGTCGCCTGAATTCCATCCAATCAGCGTCTCTGCTGCCGCCATAGTACATGAGATCGTAGGCTGTGCGTCCGGAGGGGTGGTCGATATGTCCAGGTTTGGACAAGCCGACACTAAGCTCGTTCTCGTGGAAGTCAAAACTGAAGGGCGCGTCCCACATGACGTAAACACGTCGGTTCAAACCCCGTATCAGCCAGGAGACAGTCCCGTAGCTTCCTGTGGCGGTCAGCCCTGTCTTCCGAGCCACCTGTGCAAAACAAAGGCAACCCGTAAGCAAAGTTTGATGGATAGATACTGATAATGTACGTTGCTCCTGCTCCAAAATTCCGTACGCAAATCTCACCATTGCTTCCCTTGACGACGGTAAAATGGCTCTGGGTGGTTTGGACAGGCGTCCGCCGTGGATTCTGGTGTCGGGGTACACCAGAGGGAAGCGGGTCCAGTTCTCTACCGAGATGACGCACGTCACACGGTACCCGTCATTCAGCATCGCGCCCACGCTGGTACCAATCAGGGAGGTGCCTGCGCTGACAACCTGGGCTGCGGCGGCAATCATGGCTGCTTGTCCTACTACGTAAACTGGCCGAGTGGCTGGAAACAGCACAGGAGGGTTGGGTGATTGGAAGCTTAACTTCCTTTTTCCACCACATACGGGTGATATCAAAAACGGGGCAACGAGAAAAAGGCCAGCACAAATATTTGGCCTCAGCCGGGATTCGAACTCACGACCCGAGCTTTGAGAGTCCAAGGCCCTACCATTGAAACAGCACATGAAAAATTGTGGTATAATGATAATGATAATAACAGTTGGTAAAACGGTGATATCACTGGCAATATTAACATTAACATTAAAAATAGTACCATCAACATTATTATTATTATTATTAAAACTAACAATAATGATATTAATATTAAGATAATAACATTAACAATAATAACAACGACATGAGAAAAAGGAGAACAACATGAACAGTGATAGCAACATTAAAATTGATAATAACAGTAGCAACAAAACAAAATTAACAAGTGTAATGAGAAGGGTAAGGCTCTATGAATCGCCTAACCTAACTATGAAGCTCCAGGCGGTGAACAGAATAACCAGCATCACACACACACACACACACACACACACACACACACACACACACACACACACACACACACACACACACACACACACACACACACCTTACCGAGCAAAATTCAGGAGAAGGCCTGTTCCTTTCATGTTGAAAGCCGGCAAGAAGATCCGACACTGCCTGGAACCTGTACTGTTAAATAAAATAAGATTTTTTTTTTTTTATAAAAAGGTCTGAGGAAAGAACAAGGTTTACCTCTTTATGCAAATAAAGTGATTTTGTGTAACTGCACGGCCTGTAATATTGATGCTGAAGAAAGCATTAGTTAAGAAACTCTGACCTGCCTTCTTTCTCTTTTTCTTTTTTGTTTGCTTCTGGTCTTTGTTTGTTTGTTTGTTTGTTTGTTTGTTTGTTTGTTTGTTTGTTTGTTTGTTATCACGAAAGCAGCTTACAATTGGAAGGAGTGGCGGCGGCAGGTTAAATCTAGGAGAGACAGACGTGAAATATGTCACATACGTCTGTGTATTTGCATTCATTTGACCGTTAATATGGTATGACACTTGGACTTACTAATCTCATGCATGTTGAATCAGTTCAAGCGCTAACACGTGATATATCCTGACGTCATAGATCGTTGTTTAACAATGCTCAAATTAGCGAAGTAATCTAAATGTACGTGTAAAGTGTTGTAACTATGTACTGTGGACAGTGACGTTATCAGTGATAACACACCGTTACACAGGGTCACAACAGGTTATGATCTGGCGTATCAATGGCACGTTGTGGTCAGTAAACCGGCCGTTGGCTGTATGCCCTATCGTCCGAACAATAGACGATTTCACTCGGCAAGCCCAGAGCCAAAGCCCCGCCCCCTTTACTCTGCCGTGTATTGACAAAACGTCCATGACGTCATTTTATGGAGAGAGAGAGAGAAAAAAAAAAAGGGGCGGTTTCAAGATGAAAGAGATTGACGTAATGAGCTTCTTTCCTCAAATGACGTCATTGGACCTACTGCTTTCTTTCCGTGTTTGAGTCATGTCAAACTACACGTGCTTCCCTCGTTGTAGTTTCTGGCAATTTTTTTGCCGGACCATTCCATGTGTTGTGCTCATTATGCCGGGGGACGCCACTGGCTGAATTCTGGGGGCACGGCCTTTTTGATTGACGGGAGTGGGGTCGTCCAGTCGTTCTAAGCTGTTTTTGTGGTGTCTGACACCGAACCACATAGAGCAGACATGCACATACAGTTTCAGCTTCTCGCAAGTTGGCACTGAGCCAGCATAAAGCTACATGCAACGCGACAAGCGCGGCGACTGGTAAAGTGTTGCTGTCACCGTTTTCCCAGCAGAGCTTCTAGCCGTTTCATTTGACGTTCTGGGTGGACTGCATTCAACGCTGTACATATTGTTCACTTATCAATAAGACATCGTACTGCATTCAGCGCTGTACATATTGTTCACTTATCAATAAGACACCGTACTGCATTCAGCGCTGTACATATTGTTCACTTATCAATAAGACATCGTACTGCATTCAGCGCTGTACATATTGTTCACTTATCAATAAGACACCGTACTGCATTCAGCGCTGTACATATTGTTCACTTATCAATAAGACATCGCACTGCATTCAGCTCTGTACATATTGTTCACCTATCAATAAGACATCGCACTGCATTCAGCGCTGTACATATTGTTCACCTATCAATAAGACATCGCACTGCATTCAGCTCTGTACATATTGTTCACTTATCAATAAGACATCGCACTGCATTCAGCGCTGTACATATTGTTCACTTATCAATAAGACATCGTACTGCATTCAGCTCTGTACATATTGTTCACTTATCAATAAGACATCGTACTGCAAAATTGAGAGAAATGTCGATCAGCTGATTGGTGAATGGCTTACCTGTAAATAGTGAAATCGTAATCCAAACTTCTTCCGCTCCATGGTAAAAGGGCTTAAATGCCTATCCAATGGATGACGCGTAGGCCCCTGTGCCAAATGATGCGGGGAGCCGGGGTGGTCGAATGGTAGAGCGTTGGACTTCTAATGCTCGGGTCGTGAGTTCGATCCCGGCTGGGGCCAAATATTTGTGCTGGCTTTTTCATCGTTGCCCCGTCTTTGATATCACCACCCTATGTGGTGGAAAAGGACGTTAAACCCCCAACACCCACCCACCCCTGTGCCAAATGACCCTATAGTTTCTTGACCTCCGGTCAAGTGATGTCGTGGCCTCCACTATCTCTAAAACTGAAAGTAAGTTTTGAGAAAGTTGCTTCCTGTAGTTTCTCCTCAACACTGATATCATAGACTGGCCTTTCTGTGCCGTTGTCTGTTCCAACCCATCGCGGTTAAAAAGTGAAACTGTTTAGCTTTCAGGGGATTTTTTTTAATTCCAGTTGAGATTCTGGCGATCATGTAAAATATGAAATTTTTATTTAGAGCACAGTCTACAGCCTTTCAGCCCCTACCGCCCCTGTTGAAATCCCACATGAAGACCTTTCTCTTCCGTCAAGCTTTTGAGGGTTAACTTCTGTTGAGTCTCTTTGTGTGTATCATGAGTCGTTTGATGTCGCTGCACCTGCCAAATTGGATGTTAGGGTGGATGCAAATAGTGTGTGTGTGTGTGTGTGTGTGTGTGTGTGTGTGTGTGTGTGTGTGTGTGTGTGTGTGTGTGTGTGTGTGTGTGTGTGTGTGTGTGTGTGTTGTGCGTACGCTTTCAACGCAGCGTGTCCTTGGCACTTGCAGAGCAGTGCTCTATATAATATATGTATTATTTATTTTTATCATGAAGCTCTTGGGATATTCGCGTTTAACTTGAGCAAATTAACCACTGTTGGCGTTGCCATATTTCACGTAGCTGTCACATCTGTATGTAAGAACGACTCTCACAACATACAAATATGACAAATCACCGCAAGTGACCTATATATGAATACAGAGGTTTTGTTATCATGATTAAACGCAAACAGAGCGGCGGATCCTCGTCGTGAGGAAATCTGAACTTAATGACCAGTTCTAATCCGAAGGGGTCAGAGGTCACATCCATGAGTCCCTGTTGATTAATCAATTTCCATCCGATATGAAACCAGTAATCAGTTCCCAGCCCAGCCAGAAACCGTTCGATATCCCACTTTGCAAAACTCGCGCATCAACAACCGATTTGCTATCCTTGAATGACTCCCTATCTCGCTCTTCTTCTCAGATCGCTGGCTCCTTAACTCGGGCAGTGGCAGGCTGTCTTGCCTGCAGTCATGATCAGTGTCACCCCCCCCCCCCCCCCCCCAGCTCTCTCTGCAAAGGAGATTTTCTAAAGGCCGTTCAGTCTTAACCGGGCGAACCACCAGTTCGGCGAACTGTGTATTGTATATGAACAGGGCGAGCGCGCACACGTACGTAGTTCCAGAGGTTCGGCCGAACTAGTTCTCTTTCTTAACCGACCGTTAATGATATGCATACGTCATCGCCCGAACAAGGCGGAAGTTCAGACAACCAAAATGGCCGCCTTCGTAGATCGAGACGACGAGGCATTTGCGGTAGTTATCGTTTTGAGTGAACTCTTGGAAGCCGAGGAAGAGGAGAAAAGAGGAAAAGAGCGCAAGAGAGGGAAATGTCAAGTGAGTCGATAGCCGCCATGCCGTCCGCCATTTTCCTCAACTTTGTACATGCGCACAACAGCTCTCCCCGAGCAACCAATCAGAGCGCAGGATCGGCCAAAGGATCGCGAGGGTTCCCACGACACGCTGTGCAGACCTCAAACTTAGTTCGGCGTACCTTTCGAACCAGGGTTTGCGAAGAAGTGTTCGGTCGGTTAAGGAACAACGTGCGCGAATCTAGTTCGCCGTACTCTTCGAACCTAGTTCGCGAACCAAAAGTTCGCCCGGTTAAGAACGGCCTTAAGGTTTAAAGATACGTTCTCCGACATAATTAGGTTTAATGACCGACACTGAGGAAAGAGATTCCGAAACGCACGCCGAAAAGCACAGCGTCTGTCGGCATGGCTGACTCGAACAAGAAGGGCTTTGCAATTCTCGTTTGCACTTTCAGCAGGCTTCTTAGTGACTGTGCGTTCAAAATAGCAGTCCTACCGAAGCCTGCTGAACTTGCAAACGAGAATTGCAAAGCCCTTGTTGTTCTAGTTAGCTGTGCCGACAGACGTTATGCTCAGTTGTTTTCTGGAAAGCCTGATATTCTTCGGACCTGAGTATATAAATAATCGCATACTAATCGCATCAAATTTTATATCGACGCTTTTATCTCAAATTATTGCCTCAAAACGCCGCGAGATACACCCAACACGCGTGAACCACATCACACGCATTCTTCCAGACAGTGGACATGAACACATAACAGCCATGCGTTGCGAAGGGCCAGCTCAGCAACAAGTTTCGGAATTTTAAAACTACATTTATTTAAGAATTTTGTGGTCTGAACATTTCCAAAGCAGAGGGGGGGGAAGCCGGAGTACCAGGAGAGAACCCCCGACGGTCGGCCGGAATGAAGAGTGCCACGTACGAGAAAGAAAAATTCTTAGCCTCGAATGGGACTCGAACCTGGCCTCTCGCATTGGTGACAAATTCTTAACTACTAGACCACTGACCGCCCGAGACCACCCAAAAAGCCTCAGTTTGGCAGTCCGGCAAACAACAACAGCAACGACAGCAATAATAATAATAACAATAATCGGTATCATACGTGTGCTTTACCCAATTTCTCGCCTCAAAGCTAGCACAGCGAGCTTAACCCTACACGCACGCTCACGTGAATCACACACGCGGCATTCTCTCAACAATAGGGCATTAACACTTTTGACAATTTTTTGTGTGTATATTTTTGACGTCGGTCGTCACTGACAGTGTAGTTTCCGATGAAAGCAGTAAAGCCGCAATGTCAACTGGGCGCCATGATTTTTTTTTTTTTTTTTGGGGGGGGGGGGGTGGGGGGGTGGTCTGGTGGTTAAGACTGTCACCAACGCGAGAGTTCAGGTTTAAGTCTCACTCCGAAATTTATCTTTCACGTATGTGTCACCGTTCATTCGGGCTGACCGTCGGGGGTTCTCTCCGGGTACTCCGGCTTCCTCCCCCTCTGCTTTGGAAATGTTCAGCCCACAAAATCGTAAATAAATGCAATGGGGAACGCGAACGTGACGTCATGCGCGGTGCATGCTGGGAACGCGCCGCCATCTTAGAGGTACAAGCGGTAGTCGCTACGGACGCGTCGGTGACTGAGTAACACGTTCGGAATCGTGCGTATCGGTCGATCCTGCATCATCAGAATGGTCAGATATTGTGTGGTCGGCTGCAAAAGTGCCTCACACGATCGGCAGGGCAATAAAATGAACCATGGCCTTAGATTTGTTTTGCTTTCCCAACGATGAAGACGCGCGAAAGTCCACACGTCAAAGAAGTGACGAAACGCAGACGGAGGGCCTGGGTTTCTGCCGTGAGGAGACCAGAAATCACATTTGATAATAATCCAGGATGGAAAGTAGTGTGTTCTGTACACTTTCATAGTGGTAAGTGGTAGTCATTGTGATTAATTTAGTCATTTGAAGCCGGTGTAGCACCCAATAACACCCCCCCCCCCCCCCGCCTTCTCTGACAAGTGACATTGTGTGCGGAGGTCAAAATACCTGCATTCACTAAGGGTAAAGCCCAGGCGCATGCAAAAGATGTTGAAGATACAAGACAGATAGCACACTTGAGAATTCATGTGGAGACAGTGATAGAAAATATCCAGGGCAAATAGAGAATTTTGTCATACTACAGTCGAACACGCTTAAGTCGAATTCGCAGGGGAAATGGATTTTAGTTCGACGTATCCGAAGTTTGACTTATCCGTGACGACGGATAAGGTCGAATTTCGACTCTAGCTTCGAGTTAAGCGAGTTGCACCTTTTCACCCCCTGATTCGGTTTGGAAACTGAAATTTATTTTCTCTGGTCAACATAAGCTTACTGCTGCTGCGTTGGTATAGTTCGCCCCCTTGTGTCATTTGCATCTGCTGTAAATGCACTGCGACCGTCCAGGCTAAACGACATAGCGATTGCACCATTACCACAAGGTAACCCCAACCCTAAATCTAAACCTAACCCTAAACCGATCTAAGCAGGCGACCTCTACTGAATGAGTGTGGATGCGTTTGAATAGTTTGTCCTGTACGGCCCAGGGGTGCGAACTATACTGAGCCTTACTGCTAGGATTTGTTATATTCAATACGCTCGTGTAAGCTGCCACTTCATCGAATCTCCGTAGCTATTTTGTTCACTTTGAGTTCACTTTCAGTTCAGAGTATTGGCTTGGTCTTACCATAGTCACACATGCAATGCAGAGGAAAGAGAAAGCCAAGTTTTTCTGATGGCTGTTTCGTTCTGACATGAAAGCTGCCTGGCACCAAACGGTGATAAATTTCCAGCTTGTTTTCTTCTTCTTTTCTAGTTTCACTGACTCTTATTCTGCTTGTAAGATCAGCAGCGTCATCTCTGTGTGTGTGTGCGCGCGCTGTGTGTGTGTGCGCGCGCTGTGCGTGTGAGTGTGTGCGCGCGCGCGCGCGTTCGCAGTCGTATGATCGCATATGCTCAATAAATTCTAGTGCAACGTCATATAAACACACGCACTCAAATAGACAAAAGATCCAACTCTAACGGCACCAACCGGCAAACTCTCTCTCTCTCTTTCTCACACACACACACACACACACACACACACACACCAGGAATAACTCACTGCTTGCCCTCCGAACCCGACGGCAAATCACCTTCCTAACACTGGCGACAGAAAACCTCAGAGATCAGGGGCACAGGGTCAGAGCTCACGCCTAGCTCTGTTCTTGCACGTGTTTCTCGCCAATTTCGTGTTCTACCACCCAAGCTAACCAGCCCTAAGGCCCGCAGGACACATAACACTGTCAACCTGAACTTGCACGGAAAATGTAAAATCTCCGTGCAAGCCGTGTTTTGGCGCTGATGCATCAGAAGGACAAAAAGAAATTCCCGTGCCAGTGACTGGTACGACTTATCCGAGGCTAAAATTGCAGATTTCGTTTGACATAACCGAGTTTTGACTTATCCGTTTTTGAGTACTCGTTCGACTTATCCGTGGAAATTTTAGTCATACAAAGAGCAAGTTTGGCCGGGAAAAACTTTTTGCTTCGACGTATCCGAAGTTTGACTTAAGCGTGTTTGACTTAAGCGTATGGGTCTGTACCTATTAATCTTGTTCTACCATGTGATGGGCAGTAGGTAACCAACCTGGACAAAAATTGTTCGATTTTGGTGTGCATTGACCAGCATGTGCCCAGGTGTTGTGTAAATCAAATGCATAAGTGGAGGACATACTCATCTGTCTTGGAATAAACTGAAATTACATTAAATTTGTTCCACCCGCTGAGCCCAAGTTTTGAAGCCGACCACACAATACCTGACCATTCTCATTGATTAAGAGTGTGTCACTGTCAGTGTGAATAACAACCATGTCTGAAATGTTGAAATAAACTTGTATCTTCCAGTTTCACAAGGACCAGTGATATGTCAACAATAATGATTGAGCATATATGTGTCTGTGGGATGAATACTGTGATTGTAATATCTGTTAAATTTTGGTCACACTTCATTATCATTACCAATGAAAACTGAAAAAAATGAATAGGTAGGGATGACTAAGGTGTGGTTAAAACATGGTGACACTAATTTCATTACATCAGGATGGCATTAACACAGCAAATCATTTTCCAAGAACAAACACACTAAAACAACACATGCACACATTGCAATTTTATTTACAAATTGAACACCATACTGCACTCATTACATGTAGGCTTGGCTGAAAGTCACACACTATACAAACAGCACCAGCATTAGACAAACACCTGTAAAGTCAAACTCACAGTATGCATAAAATAAAAACTACATGTAATACAAAATACTGATAATGATATCAATGTAACATTTGAAGTACTAATAATAATTTTACCTATAACAGTAGCAAACACACATCGTGAAAAGATCAGACTTGCAATCTGCTTATTACATCAAGTTGTGTACCTCCCAAAAAACTTCACTAGACCCCCCCCCCCCCACACAAAAAAAAAAAACAAAAAAAAACATAACAAACAAAAAAAACCAACGAACGAATAAGAGAACTGAAACAACAACAACACACACACGCACACACAAGAGTTTTAACTTTTTTGCAATAGAAATAAACTGACAATTTCCCATTGATACGATCAAATCCATATATATATCTACATGCATAATTTACTGAGTGAGCTGTCACTGTGATCGTTTCCCTGGCGCGAACAACAGCCTCCAACTAGAAAAAATGAGTGCCCAGGTGAGAGCAGGTTTCTGCAAGCCCTGCCATGCAGTTGCACTGTGACCACTGTCCCATCCTTGTGGGTTATTAGTATATAACCCAGGGACGCAGGGAGTGCAGCACCTGTAGAACATTGTCAAATGTTAGTTACATTCAGCATATACATAGGTATGGTTCATGATGATGTACACACCTTTCACTTTCAAGGATAAAATGAAGCACCATAGCAGGTGCCTGTACTATACTTACAAATTAAATTTCACTCTCAACAACAGAAATCTACACCAAATGAACAAGGGTAATTCCTTTATGTTCTGACAAAACAGTTTTCTAGACCTGTCACACTCACAGTTTATGCCCAAGTGTGATGTAGTCAAATCGTAGGACAAAGGAAAGGGTCACTTACTTTAGCATGGATGACGGTGTTGTCACAATCGTCGGGCGTGTAGCTTTAATATTCTGGACCCGGCCATCCATTCGTGAATTTCATGTGTGCTTCTAGTCTTGAAACACTTAAATTCCTGCATTGTGTAGGCACTTTGGCCTAGCGCCAGATAGGTGACAATGTGCGGGTAATGACAGCGGTGGTAGTTTCTCCGGGTCCCTGCTCCACGATCGCACTTCGTATGGGTCTGTTCCCTTCAAATGTCGAATTTTGTCAAGGCACCTATCTCTGGGTTCTTTATCTAGTTTATAAACGTACTTTACTTTCTTCTTCGCCTTGGACTTTTCCATGTTATGCGCGTGGGTCTGAACGATGGCGTGTACTGAACGAGACTGATGTCAGTGATGATCTCTCGTCGTCTGCTCGTCTCGTGCGCGGAGTGTTCCTGCAAGATGGCGGACCGCAAACGGAAGTAACTCATGTTCGCGTTGCCCATTGTAAACTTCCGAAACTGAAATTGCACAGCTGGCCCTTTGCAACACGTCACTGATATGTGTTCATGTCCAATGGCTGAGAGAATGCGTGTGAT
This sequence comes from Batillaria attramentaria, assembly GCA_018292915.2. NCBI lineage: Eukaryota > Metazoa > Mollusca > Gastropoda > Batillariidae > Batillaria > Batillaria attramentaria. The sequence goes on from JACVVK020000076.1 coordinate 452,735, forward strand.
TCACGTGAGCATGCCTGTTGGGTTTAGCTCGCGGCACTTTGAGCCAAATATCTGGGGTAAAATGCGTAGATTAATGCGATTATTATTATTATTAATTGACAGTTTAAGAGCAAAGAAGAGATGGGATGAGACTACGTAATTATGTTAATTTATTACTGTTCCATAAGAGTCTGGACCAGAAGATATTGGAGGGTGGAATGAATAAAGTTATCTTCTTTTTTTTCTTCTTTGTCTACAAGGGTGAAATGAAACTTCTTTTTCAAAAGAGGCAGGCAGGCCAAACCTTTCTCCCATCATGTCCAAGTCCCGTTCTACAAATGCGAATAGAAGCAAGGCGAAAGAGACAACTGCAGTCTAACATCCGCGTGTGTGAAACACGCTGGGTCTTCCTATCACTTCCCTGAGAGACTGGCGGGTTCGTATGAACAAATTTCGATTCTCTTCGTCAATAAAAACCGCCCTTTGCCGTGTTGCGATCAATTGAGCGAGGAAAATTCCACATAACAGCAGTCCTCCCTCCCGTCAGGTTCCGTGGCTTCGTTCTTATGCCGCTGTTCCCCCTGATTTAAATGGCAGTGAGTTTTATTCTTGTTCCGGGCGTTGCCTGGATACCGGCCCCATCCTTTGATAGGATGTCACTGTTTTATGTCCTCTAAAATTAATTGTTTTATCTTTTTTTTTTCTTTTTTTTTTTGGCCGGTTTGTTTGGTGTCATTTCAGGAGTGACGTATCTGGTGTGGGCGTGTTTGTTTGTTTGTTTGTTTGTTTGTTTGTTTGTTTGTTTGTTTGTTTGTTTGTTGCGTACGTGTTTTGTTGTTTGCTATTTTGTTTGTAGATTGCTTGTATGTTGTTGTCATCTTTATTGTTTTCGCTGTTTTTGAGTTGTTCGTTTTTACTTCTTTTGTGATATCTTGTTGTTGTTGTTGTTGTTGTTGTTGTTGTTCTGCTATCACGATTCTGTATTGTTTGTTCGCTTGGCTGGTTGGTAACTAAATTACTTCTTTGGATACTAAGCTAACTGGAGTGGTGGTCCTAGGTGGTGCTTGTTGTTGTTGTTGTTGTTATTACTGTTGTTGTTGTTGTTTTGTTTTGTTTGTTTCTTTGCTTTTTGTTGGTTTTGTTGCTGTTGTTTTGGTCTGTTTGTTTGTTTGTTGTTGTTGTTGTTGGGTTTGTTGTTGTTGTTTTTTGGGGGAGGGGGTTGTTTTTTGTTTGTTTTTTCTTCTTTTTTTTTGGGGGGGGGTGTTGGGTTTGTTTGTTTGTTTTGTTTGTTTTTTGTTTGTTTTGGGTTTGTTTGTTGTTGTTGTTGTTTTTTTTTGGGGGGGGGGGTTTGTTTGTTTTTTGTTTTTTTGAAGGGGGGGGGTCTGGTTTGCTTGCATTTTTTCCTCTTTTGGTCTCTACATCAGAATGTCGCCCGCTTTTACAGCCAGCTATCCCAAAAAAAACTCACAGGCCCCGAGACATCTCCCCTTGCCCAAGATGCGACCTCACAGAAGAAATAATTTCCAGTCTGGGCCAAACCTACCACACCAATCTCCCAGCCCGGAAGAGTCGTGCGAGGGGAGATAAATCGGTGGGTATCGACGCAATTAAGCTCGGATAATGCCGCAGAGGGAATGGAGCAAAGCATCAACACGGACTTTTCCAAAGCAGAGATCTCTAGCCGCACTCATCAAGCCTGAAGCATGGTGTTTTGTGAAGTCTCTCCAGCTTTTGTGTCCATGTGTGAGTGAGTGTGGATCTTGAGCCACTGGTCTTGGTGGTAATGAGTAAACATGGAAATAGACCCGGGGTGTGGAGGGGGCGGGGGAGGGGGCGAGGGAGGGGTGTAGTTGTGCTGGTTCTGAAGCGTTGTTCAGACAGTTGTTGGTGGTGGGAGGGGGGGGGGAGGGGGTACATGTGTGTGTGTGTGTGTGTGTGTGTGTGTGTGTGTGTGTGTGTGTGTGTGTGTGTGTGTGTGTGTGACACTTAGACTAAAGGTATTCCACCACCTGCCAATATATGTTCTCCAGCACTGGTCGGAGATACTGGACCATGCTACACTTGTCACAAAAAGAACACACACACACACACACACACACACACACACACACACACACACACACACACACAATCTTTCCTTCTCCAGCTAAGCTTGGCAGCAGAGCAAGCTTCGGTCCATCAAAATGCCGGGTTGAAATTGCAATAACATGATGTATCAACATTGAAAAAGACCGACTCTGCAGCACACCTGACGATCTGGTCAGTAACCTGCAGCTAATAATATAGCGCCACTTCCCCCAAGTTTACTGCAGTACATTAAGTCTACAATTTCTCATGACATACATTTCAGTGCAGTTTTGCAAAACTACAAAACGACATGACACTCGTTTCCTCGTCCTACATGGCTGTAGACGCCATCTCATTAAAGAATGGGATAGTCTTCCTCACTAGGGTGGGTTCCAGAAAGCGAACTCTCCCGTTTTCTCGCACCTACTCGTACAGACCTTGTTGCCGTGAAATACTGACCCACACCAAATGACGTTAGTTACAGTACGGTCACGACTCATGCCCACAGATGTGAAAGATTAATTTGGGGCGGCAGTACCACTGCTTGCAGACACCCAGGGGATTTTCTTCTTCTCCGGTGTCGTTGAGTTCTGGTTCCCCGTTGTCAAAATAAGACCTGATGATTTTCCTTATCGTTTCTCATGATCATAAAAGACTCATGCATGTACTGAGGCAAAGCTATATGATGTTGCTGTCTCTTTTGATATGGATCTCTGTGTTGTTGTTGTTGTTGTTGTTTTCTCATCGACTGGAGATTTTTGTCCACCAAAGTTGGAAAAATAAATTTAAAACGAGCAGAAGAACCAAGAGGGTCGGAGGGGGTGGGTGTTTGTGAGTTTAACGTCCTTTTCCAACCGAGTATGGGTGATATCAACGACAGGGCAGCGAGACAAAAGGCCAGCACAAACTCAAGACCCGTGCATTGAAAGGCCAACGCTCTATCATTCGGCTATCCCGACGCCCCAGAAGACACAAGAGAGCGAACTAGTGTCTCTCCGAGCTATGTTTAGCCGTCATGGGGGCCGGGGGTGGGGTCGGCTGGAGAAGAGAGGGAGGAGGAAAAGGGCGCTTTTCGTTTTTCTTAATTTTAAAGGTCTAACGAACTATTCTGAAAAAATGCCGAAATTCGAGACAGTCTGTTGGCCAACCAATGTGAGATCTGGGATCATTATTTTTCTGTGATGCCTTACTGACTGTGTAGTCACTTCAGGTTGGGGAGGGGGTGCAGGCGGTGCAGGGCTCGAGGGGGGAGAGGGGGGGGGGGGCGGAGGGGTCGTATTTTTTCATTACAAAGTTGCTCGAGGACTTTGTCGAGGACTTTGTCCAGACAGATTATACAGTTATGCAATTTCCTGTCTGCTTTTAGCGAAACATCGTGTCTGCATCTGTCCTGTAGACGCTGGCCTGACTTTCGTCTATGTCTAAAGGCACAACCGTACAAGACAGGTTATTTGTCACACGCCGCCTCAATCTTCGCTCCTAAAACCACCAATCTAAGGAATCACGCTTAAATATAAAATGACCAGACTACCTTCATCTCTATCCCCCTGCAAAAGATACTAGACAGGTTCGGACTGGGACTGTCCTTCCCACCGCAAGCCACACTAAGCATTACACCGCGCCACAGAAGCCAGAGGGGTGAACAAATTAGATACCCCAGACATTAAGAGGGAGCCCGCTGCAGCCAAATCGAAAATCAATAACAAAGTGGGCTCATCGCGCGCTAGCGCAAACAACCTCCAGGGTGCAGGGCAGGAGACAGTGGAGGGAGGGTGTGTGCAAATCATATTTTCAATTATTGTCGGGCGGTCCGGAGCGACTATCTCCCATTGCTTGATTGCCCGGCTGTTTCCAGAAAATGTCGCCTGGTTGTAGTCGGCTCTAGGGGCTGGGGGAGTGTGAAGTTTGGTGCCTGCATGCGACAAACTGGTTTAGGGAGCAGTTGAGACTACGAAACTACTTTAAACTTTCGCCTAATACAAGATTTTAGTTTTGGCTGCTGGGTTGAGTGGTTGACTGGATGGTTAGGTGGTTGTTTTCATACCTGCTTGTTGGTTGGTCGATTGGTTGGTTTGCTTGTTTGTTTGGTTGTTTGATCGATAAAGTTTGACTTCCTTTTAAAAAGCAAAATCTCAAGAATTGGTTCGTCTTCATTCACTGTACATAACATTACACATCTTTTCTTTCATTAATTTTCATCTACCATGCAGTGTTTTCCCTGGGCAAGGAAAACAACTTGCCACAAGTCAGAGTCACTTAGTCCTCCTTCCCTCATCCAAAGGAATAAGCTCTTGCCCATCTAAGAAAAAAACTACCACTAGTTCGTGTCCAACACAATATATCCCGCATTTCCAACCCCTCCGTCCCACCGCACCAGCCAACAAAACCCTCATTGCACTAGTCAAGATCAACTGTGCAACGCCTAGAAACGTCACCTGCCCCCTGTCCTATCCTACACACTACTATTTCAGACACTACAAGCCACACTCCCTTGTCCCCTCGTGCAAGATATCTTAGATATCTTTAAAACAAGCTTATCATTCTCGGGTGTTTTTCTTTGGAACAGTCTTCCCACCTTAATTACAACCAGTGGATCGCTGTCTTCGTTTAAAAAGGATCTCTTTTATTTTCTTGCGTCCTAGAACAAAAGCCGCTAATTGTTATTGCTATGGCTATCTCATTGTCTCATTATCTATACATGCATCATCAAATTCTGCCTTGTGCTAGGTACACACGTTGACCTTTCATCAATATGAATAACGTTCTCTGTACTGTGTATGAAAAATACCTACTTTCATTTTCACCAGCATAGATAATGGATATGTGTAAGAAATATACCGCAGCTTATTTCTGTTCACATGATTAATGTTCTGCGTAGATGCGTGTGAACAATACGTGTGTGTGTGTGTGTGTGTGTGTGTGTGTGTGTGTGTGTGTGTGTGTGTGTGTGTGTGTGTGTGTGTGTGTGTGTGTGTGTGTGAGAGAGAGAGAGATATTTGCTCTTACCTATTACGTCTTCTTTTTTTTTTCTTTTGTTGACAGTAGATTAATTTTAGTCCAGGTAGTGTAGCAACGGCAATAAAGTTGGTATGAATATGCCTGTAACTTCTACCGTTGTAAAATAAAGGTTCTCGTTCTTGTGCAAAGACTATCGTTTAACCTCCTTCTGTATATCCTCAACAATATTACCCCCCCCCCCCCTTCCGTTGACCCCTCACCAAAAAGACCATTTCCCGTCCCCTACCCTGTCTATAACACAGTGCTCTGCAACCACCCTTCTTGCCTTGTCCAAAAGATTAACCCTGAGTCTTCTCCAACCCGCTACCCTGTCACCCCACCCCGCCCCGATCCAGGGTGGATAGCATGTCTCGGTTAACAGTAGCAAACTTGCCCTATGTCCTGTGGGGCTAATAACTACTACTGTTGCCTATTCTATTCCCCCTTCCGTCACCCAGAAGACGAACCCTCAACCTTCTCCTATCCGCTATCCTATCCTCAACACTATACACCCTCCCCTTTCCCCCAAACCAGCCCTGATAGCATGTCCCGGCTAACACTAGTCAACTTGTCCCGTGCCCTGCCTGCTGCCCAGTGATCAAGTGTTCCGATAGAAACTGGGGGATATCCTGCCACAAATTCTGATAACAATAAATCGCACCGGGCCCGCCGATCGCCCCGATACAGCCAGGCGGGCCCGAAAACGCCGCACAGCAAGTGGGTAACAGAAAATCGAAGCGAAGCTCAGGGTCCCCATCTACAGACCTCCCAGCGGTGCGGTTTGGGGTCCGCTCTCTCCAGTCACGGCCAGTCGCTCTGGTAAACCTGAGGCAGGCCAGTAGTTTCACTGCTGATTTTTGGTAAAACATTAATATTGAAATTTGTGGTGTTCTAGTTTGTTTGTTTGTTTGTTTGTTTGTTTGTTTGGTTTTGTTGTTGTTGTTGTTTTCGGGTTTTTTTTTTCATTTTCAAATGGGAAGGCTGCAATGTTGTTTTTTTGTTTGTTTGTTTGTCCCCCTACCTCAGATGTGAGCTGCACTGCGTAATCACAACAGATTTCCGATTTTTATCGTGAAACAAATGAAATCGGCTGTTTATCGACCAGAAAACGAATTTCATTCGCGTTACTACGATGCAAAGACATGTGCGTGATGATATTTCAAACGTAGGGCTGTACTGGAAACCAGTCGTGGAAACGTTAGAATCAAGCTAGCACTGGCAATTTTAGGTGTCATTTTGACGATCACCATTTTGACACTAAACACCCACTGTTACAATTAAAAGCTTGGGCTATGTTTTTGATTGTATTGATAGCTTCGTTTGAATTCCTAATTCTTACGTATTGTGTTGAATGTGGCTGTGAAGAAGGAAACTGCACTTCATTTAGATGTTTTTAGCGTGTTTCAGTGTTGTAATTCATGTCTCCCGCTTTCTGAGCAGCCACAGTTTTATATAAATGTTCCATAATTGTGTAGAGAAGTTCAGTTGTAGGTTGCTGTCCTTTCACTGTAGATTCCAGAACATCCTAGTTTTCTACCATGCTGACCGAGTTTTGCTTGTTTACTCTCAAGTGCACTTTGCTAACGTAATGTTTCTTCTTCAAGAATCTTCTTGACGTTTCGTTGGTCTCTAATTGACGTAATCGCTTGGCTTGTTTTGGCGTCATAGAAAAATTAATGCAACACTGTTCGAGCAGGTTCCCGCGCAATGAAGGGCAATGATGTAATGTCTTTGTTGATGTTTTGGTGGCTAAATCTGTATTTTGATTGGAAGATGACGGGGGTGACATGTCCAGTATTTTCGAAAGTTCTTGTAGCGTGTGGTCGTATGGTTCACCTGTATAAAAGATGCTGCTGTAATGGAGAGATGAGAGATGGAGCAATGATGAGCTGATGTGATGATGTGTGATGAGAGATTGATGTGAGACTGTGAGCCGGACCTTGTAAATAAATTCAGTTCGTCGTTTTCAATCGAGAGCGTCGGTGTCTTTCTTCAGCCATTGCATCCTGACAATACCGTCCTACGTAGGATTCCAAAAGAACTAGTCACACCATACTACCACCATCTAACATCAGCTGTGACATCCACCCACCCAACCCGTCCTCCAGTTTGTAACGGGTTTTCCCTGTTTCTTCTTCTGTGTTGCCTGGACTTTGCCCCAGATGATTAGGTCGATGGTCTTCAGCAAGTCCGTCTTGGAGCCCCAGAGTTTCTCTTCTAGCGTTGTCCATGGGGCCAATGCCGTGTCCTTGAAGGGAGCAGGAAATGCTTTGGCGTCTGTGGAGTTGTGTCACAGGGACATATGATATGAGAACCAGTAGAACTTCAGAAGACAAGCGACTAGTTGAGAGACCAAACAAGAAAAAAAAGCCTTGAAGAGCTTTGGCATTTCTACCGACTCCTGCGAAGTTGTAATAATAATAATAACTAAGGATTGTGTAGGCGCTTTTCTTAATTTCTTTAACTGGCTCAAAGCGCCGCGAGCTGAACCCAGCACACACGCTCACGTGAACCACACACTTTCTCTCACACTATGAACACATTACAATTACGTGGTGCGAAGGATCAGCTCAGCAATTTAAATTTCCGAATTTAGAATTGCATTTATTTTCAGATTTCGTGGGCTGAACAATTCCATAGCAGCAGGACTTGCAGCGGATCATTATCTACAACTTGTACAAGGGAGCCCAAACAGCCTAGCGTCGCAAGAAAGCTGAAGCAAAGTCTAAGAGAGCTGCACGGAACAATAGAGCCGCCAGAACCAGCACATCAACATCCAGCCTCACGAGACCAACATGCGGGAGAGACTCCCGTGCCCGGATTGGACTCAGTCACCTCCGGAGACAAGAAAACTAGCAGTCGCAGAGCAGAAGTCGTGGTCTTCATTCCCGCTTGCAGAGACGAATTTCACTACAGGGTTTCAATCCTCACTTGGCAAAATGGAAGACCCCCTGGGGTGCAAGTGGGGAAGAAAAAGGACTGATGAATTCGCTGCCACCACTGGCACTGCGGACGACAAGAGATCTATTAGGGGACTGGAGTAGTCTTGCATTTGTTCCCACCATTCGCGCCTCTAGTGCCTGGAATTTGTAACAAGGAGTCAAGCACTGGGCGCTTCACCCTCCTTATCTGGCGAAAAAAGGGCCGAATCGTCGTAAATTTGATAGGCGGTTAGTCCCTTTGTGCAGAGGAAGGTAGACATCCCCCCCCCCCCCCCCCCCACCTGAAAGTATCGGCGGTTGTTGTCTGTTGTTGTTGTTGCTGTTGTGGCTTTTGTTCTGATAGTTGTTAGTTCGTTACTTTGGGTGGGGAGCCGGGGTGGTCGAATGGTAGAGCGTTGGACTTCTAATGCTCGGGTCGTGAGTTCGATCCCGGCTGGGGCCAAATATTTGTGCTGGCTTTTTCATATCGTTGCCCCGTCTTTGATATCACCCTATGCGGTGGAAAAGGACGTTAAACCCCCCAAACACCCACCCCCACCCACCCTCGTTACTTTGGGTTCCATAATTTGTTTGTTTTTGTCTTTTTTTTGGTCTGTTTGGTTTGGTTTTGTATGTTTGTTTTGGGCGTTTTTTTATTTAAATCTTTTTGTGTGTTTGTTTGTTTGTTTGTTTTGTTTTGTTGGTTTCTTTATGTTTGTTTGTTTGTTTGTTTGTTTTTGGCAGTGTTAGGGTTCTTTGTTTGTTGGTTTGTTTGATTGTTTCTTTGCTTGTGTGTGTGTGTGTGTGTGTGTGTGTGTGTGTGTGTGTGTGTGTGTGTGTGTGTGTGTGTGTGTGTGTGTGTGTGTGTGTGTGTGTGTGTTTTCTTCTCTCGACCTCTGTATCCGAGATTAAATGAAACAAAAATCGTCTTTCTTGCATGTCTAAAGAAACATAGGATATATTGCAATCTGTATTCAAATTGTTACTCTATTCTCTAGGATGAAGTCCCGGTTTACAAACGAAAAATAGTATTCTGTTTATTTCTTCTAGGAATACATTAAGCAATAATTTATGGGACGTGAACAATCATAAAAAAAACGAAATTATTCCAATCTTTATCAAATACAGAAGTAGCTGGAAGACACAATAGCAACAGCAGAAGTATCACCACCAGCAACAACCCTACCAACAACAACAACAACACAAACCGGGAAGACGCCTGTTGGCGCCTGTGTCCTGTTCAATTTTGTTTTCAATTCGGCTGTCCACAGATATCGTTTCCAACTCCCTTCTTCATTCCTTCCTTGCTTGTATTCGGAAGAAGAATGATATACACCGAAGGCAAGGTAGCAGAATGTACAAGAAACATTCTCTCTCAGTCGTCTGCCATACTGATCTGAAGTCCATTAGGGACTATTTCGTTTCCCGGGAAGCTGAATATTCATTAGACATGAGAGAATTCGCTTGTAGGCAGATACTCCCTGAGGTTAACTGTGAATGCAATTATCCGTCACAGCGTTCACAGCGACTTGTTTGTCACGGTAAGCCGGAATATAGTGAAGAGGCAGGAGGGTTGATGGAAGTAGAGATGTTACTTCCTTTCTTACGATTCCACCATGCATGCCACAGTGACATAACTTAGGGCGAACATGCCAAGAGTCTGCTTTAGAATAATAATAATAATAATAATAATATTTCTATAGCGCAGACTCTCCAGATAGGACTCATTGCTCTCTCTCTCTCTCTCTCTCTCTCTCTCTCTCTCTCTCTCTCTCTCTCTCTCTCTCTCTCTCTCTCTCTCTCTCTGAGCATCGGGATAGCCGAATGGCAGAGCGTTGGACTCTCAATGCTCGGGTCGTGAGTTCGAATCCCGGCTGGGGCCAAATATTTGTGCTGGCCTTTTTTCTCGTTGCCCCGTCTTTGATATCACCCTTACGTGGTGGAAAAGGACGCTAAACTCCAAACACCCCCAGCCACCCACCCACCCTCTCTCTCTCTCTCTCTCTCTCTCTCTCTCACACACACACACACACACACACACACACACACACACACACACTCCATCTCACACCCCCTCTCACTGATGCAAATACACAAACACACACAGTGAAAAAGTGAGACGCCAAAGGCCTGGCGAAAAAGATGAGCCTGAAGGTGTGATTAGAACTGGGGCAGTGTGGACAAATGCTCTCCGTATTAACTAAGCTATTTCTACAGATACAACTTCTCCCCAACACCCCCCCCCCCCCCCGCCCCTTTCCCACATGCATGAAGTCTTTCGTTTCTGATGGCTGTAATTCTGACAGAAGAAAAAGCTAACTGAGCGAGAAATGTCTGTCGCTGGAGCCCAACGATACTCTGCAGCAGCGGGAGATTGCGGTGGTGGTAATGTCTTTCAGCGTGCGTGCGTGCGTGCGTGCGTGCGTGTGTGTGTGTGTGTGTGTGTGTGTGTGTGTGTGTGTGTGTGTGTGTGTGTGTGTGTGTGTGTGTGTGTGCGCGCGCGCGCACGAGACAAGTATAGGGAAGAGAGATGGATAGTGAGCGAGACAGAGAGAGGCTGACAAACATAAAGATTCGACACGGCGTCAACTGGAACAAGCGGTGCTACGCAAATGAGTAAATGGGCTTTTGTGGACCTTTGAAATCAACCAGAGACAGAAAAAGAAAAAAAAACCAGTCACTGGCTGGGCTCCTCGCTTGATGCATGGCTCTGCATGTGACCGCCAGGGTATTTTATTGCGTTCCCAGCAATCTGTTTGCACTGGGTTTTCATTGCTGCACGATTTGTGTGATGTCTGTTTCATTATTTATTTCTCTGACGCATCTGTTATCGGACCGACAAACAAAACGCTAAAATGTTATTGATCCGACTGTCCGGCGGGCGCTTATCACTAACGAGCATCTGCAAAATATGGAGCTTAAATGTCATTTGTGATTTTTTATCATGTGCCAGTATGTCTTGTAAACAGTTTTGTTTTGTTTTGTTTCAATTCCAATTTTTTTTTTAAAGTAAAAAGGAAACTTAGTTTTTTCTTTCTTTTCTGAAGGTGAAGTAATATTTTGGTACATGTACATAACACATCAGCTTGTGACAGATATCACTTGTTTGGTTTCTTTTCTTTTCTTTTTTTTTTATTGTGTGTTTTCTTGTTTTTGTTTTGCTTTGGAATTGTAAAATTTGGGAAAGGGGGTGGGGGTGATTGTGTGTGTGTGTGTGTGTGTGTGTGTGTGTGTGTGTGTGTGTGTGTGTGTGTGTGTGTGTGTGTTTTAGTTGTTTTTGTTTTTGTTTTGTTTTTTTCGTTTTTTGCTTTTGTGTGTGTGTGGGGGGGGAGGACAAAAGGGGAAGTTGACGGTGGGAAATGGATACGTTTTCCATAATCGCTCAACATTGTATGCACAAGCAGACAAGAAACAAATTTCCTCAAACCTGACATCATCAAAAGTAAATATTCTGCTGATTGCGATGCAAGCGCACACCGACCGGTAACTCCCAGCGCTCAGACAGACACCATTACATTCTTATCTCCCTTAGGACTGGCCCTGTAATCATGGGATTGATTTAATAACCAAATGACCTGCCACGCCTGATTGCCTCCCTTGCGCCAGGGACAGGGGAGAGAATCGGTCACTTCCCGTCATGTCAGAATGCGCGTTTACCGGACGAGCGGTCAGAGACAGAACCAGGGAACAGTTCTTCCGGTCCACAGTCAGTTAGATTCTGGGCGCACAAGTAGAACAGTTCTTCCGGTCCACAATCAGTTAGATTCTGCGTGCACAAGAAGAACAGTTCTTCCGGTCCACAGTCACTTAGATTATGCGCGCACAAGTAGAAGAGTTCTTCCGGTCCAAAATCACTTAGATTTTGTGCGCACACGTAGAAGCAAAATTGCCACTGGTATAGATCTAATGTTTCGAGCCGAATTTGTTGTTTCTTCTAAATGCCTTTAGTGGGTTTTTTTGGGTTTTTTTTTTTAGATTTATAAGATAATTTGAATATGAAACAGAAGTTTTGTATTTTAAAATTAGGTAGATTTTAATTTTGCTGCTCTGTTGTAACTTATGAGAGCTATAACAAATTCAAAAATGACGTCAAGATGATGTGTAAGACATGACACATGTCTCTGAACTGTGTTTTACTGGCCCCAGCTCAGTTATGATTTTTTGCTAGGAATAAGTAATGTTGGGCATATGCTGCGAACTGGTGTATTGCGCCTAGGAGATGATAAGTTGCAATATTTGCTGTATATGCGCGTAGTATTTATCTCTGTTTTACATAGTTGTAATTGCTATTTGTTTTTCTATGCTTTTTTGTAATCGGGGGTTCGAGAAATTAGCATGAAGGTGCAGCGTCTCCTGCATGTCCTGGGTTTATACTGCCCCGTATATCAGTTTGCATCCTTTGTCCAACGTTACATTTTTGTTTTTTGTTTGTTTGTTTGTTGTTGTTTTTTCATGTAGTGCAGGCACACTCAGCCGTGAATTAGTCTTTGTGGCATGCGCGGCTTTAAGCCCTAAAACCTCGCCCACTCCCTTTGCCGAGAAACAAGTGCCCATCACGGATATTGAACTGAACTGAATTTATCGGCATTGAACTGATACTGGGTGACGCAGGTTTGATGAACGGTCTCTCTTCTACACAGAAGCGGTCAAGTATTCGACATTTGAACAGCATACTCAATATTTCATTTCAAGTTTCAACGTAATCATTAGCACGTTTTTGTCTCCCTACTGCAAATGCAAGTTTCGTATTTAATAACATCAACAATACTCCCTAATTGCAAATCGACGTCCTCGAATACGAAACTAAACAGCACAGAGATTTGATGGCTTTTTGTATTATATGATCCCTGCGGGGCAAGCAAAAGGTTCCCAAAGAGGGTTTTCTAGTTTCTCCCTCAAGTACCTACTGGTTTCCTGTTTAGCACGGCCCCTGCGCACCATTGTGTGTGCCATTGCCACAAGGCTCGCTTGCATGTCATTAGGTTTTGCAGCCGATGGGGAAAAAGTTGGAGTAACGGGGAAAAGTTGGAGTAATGAACTCTGGAACTGGACTTGACAGATTTGGCTGCTACATCTCGCCCATTGCTTCGGTCGGTAGGTCCCTGCCATCGGTGTTATCACGATACAAATGTCAGTCACGATGGCTTAGAGTGTCAGACGGCTTTTATTCAGATGTCAGCATAAGAACCAAACTTCGCATCTTCAACTCCAACGTGAAGTCAGTTCTGCTCTACGGATGCGAAACATGGAGGACAACGAAGACGATGCAGCAGAAGATCCAGACATTTCTCAACACCTGTCTGAGGCGCATCTTCAACATCCGATGGCCAGAGAAGATCCGGAACGAAGAGCTGTGGGAGCGAGCGGGGCAGGAACCAGTGGCCAAGCAGATCCTGCGGAGGAAGTGGGGCTGGATTGGACACACCCTCAGGAAGCCAGCATCCAGCACCACACGCCAAGCCCTGACATGGAACCCGCAGGGGAAAAGGAAGAGAGGCCGGCCTCGCAACAGCTGGAGGCGGGACACTGAGGCAGAGCTATGTAAGCAGGGGACCAGCTGGACTGGAGTGGCAAGAATAGCCCAGAACAGAGTGCGATGGCGAAGGGTTGTCGATGGCCTATGTTCCACTCGGAGCCAGGGGCCTAAGTAAGTAAGTCATTACAGGTAAGTATAACTGAACATAGTCCGAAAGTCTGAATCGTAACTGGATCGGTCGGCTTTTTCAAAAGTAGAATACAAAAAACTGAAAAAGATTTGTTCGGGGAAACGTGCCTTGGACACTTAGCGAATGAAAAATGTTCTCAACAATAACAATGGAAATCCAACACTGAACTAACAACTGTTGAACATACGTACATCACTGCCTTATGAAGTATCTGTGTTTATATAAACAGACAAATAAACATGAGAAAGTAAACCAAATAAATAGACATGTATTCACGGTCCAAGGGAGACCACTCGTAAATCATAAAATGCTGCGAAGATCAGATCGGTTTGCGTTATTTTATTCACTGTTACTGCAGGCATTACAGCAGGCATTACAGCAGGCATCAGAGCAGGCATTACAGCAGGCATAACAGCAGACGTTACAGTAGGCATTACAGTAGGCATTACAGTAGGCATTGCCGAACGTACTCAGCTGTGCAGGAAAGAAAGTTGTTTCTGGAAGAGCCGACGACGCAGAATTTGAAATAGGTCTTACCGCTGAGCTATCACGGACGATGTGTCCATCAGGACTGTCCTTCGTGGAAGTCGATAAGCTGTAGAGTGGCTGAAGGCGGATCGACCACCGAAATGGACGCTAAATTGGCTGGGTGGTAATTCAAAAAAAACTAATTTGTGCTATCACATTGGTCTCTAGCCATGCGCCGGTTCTTCTCTCGTGGTACACTTCTTTCTTGTCCCCATGGTTACTTTTTGTTTTCATCTGTGAGGGGTAGGAGTTCTCTCCCCGCAGCTTTGAAGTTTGAGTAGACAGTATAAACTTTCCTTTCATTTCGCTCTCGGTTAGTTTTGTTTGCGTTGGAAAACTTGCCTGGGGTTCCTTGGTGATGGGAGGATGTGGGGAAGGGGAGGGCATGCATGACGCGAGGGGCTCATGTGTGTTGTTGTTGCTGTTGTGTGTTCGTTGTCGTTGGAGCTGCTGTTGATGTTTTGATTGTTTTTATTTGTTTGTTTGTTTGCTTGCTTGTTTTGGGATATTATTTTTATGGATGGTGTTGTTGTTGTTTTTTTCCTTTTTTTCCTGGTGTGCTTTTTGAGGTCGGTACTATTAAAAAGTTCATATTTAATTGTTGTTGTTTTTTTCTACGTACGTTTCCATCCGTTAGTTGTGTGTGTGTGTGTGTGTGTGTGTGTGTGTGTGTGTGTGTGTGTGTGTGTGTGTGTGTGTGTGTGTGTGTGTGTGTGTGTGTGTGTGTGTTGCTCTTATTCCTGTTTATTGTCCATAGCATACATACCACTCCGTCTATTCTCTCCATGACTGTCTCCCCACGAACAGAATTGAGTCCCCTCTTTTGAGACATCACGCTGATCTTTATATCACATCACATCCAACCCGCACCCTCATCAACCCACTCCCCCTCCCTTTTGTCTCATCCTCCTCCTCTCCTTCAAAAAAAAAAAAAAAAAAAAAAACTTTCCCTGCAGGACTTAGGCTGAGTACATGTTAGTGGTAGGCACCCTAGTGGAAGAGAGAGCCTCCCTGTTCCCCCCTTACCAGTTGAGACTTTCGCTATCGATCTCGCTATAGCCTGATGGGGAAGCCAGCTAAACACACAATCTAATTACTGCTGTCTTCCACCAAACCCTTCTCTCTCTCTCTCTCTCTCTCTCTCTTACTCTCTCTCTCTCTCTCACTCACAACACACACACACACACACACACACACACACCCACACACACACACACACACACACACACACACACACCACACACACAACGTGCAAGTATGAAACACAAACGACTCAAATAAAGTCATTCAGTTATTTTACGTGAAACAAAATAAACAACGTACACAAAATAGGTCAAAATACAAGCTCTGCATTACTTCTCATTAACAAATGTTCCAAGACGGTGAGTGAATGAAGATATCTTTGTCACGAAGAACGAGAATTATCATGACAAAATAACAAAATAAAACTAAATGAAACACAAGAACATGGACGTGAAATGAGGTATACCTGCCGTGAATTTCAAGAAAAGTAAAAGCAAGGAAAATAAAATAAACGATAACAATAATTATTAATACGATCAAAGAAATTGTCCTACGATTCTTACACAACAATATAACAAACAAAACTCTGAAAATGATATGAAATAAATTGAGGAAATAAAATAAGATAGAATAAGAACGCGAAAAGGGACTGCATCCAATTTGAGATGCAGGAAAGGGAGACAAAAAAAATTTCCTTCTCCTGCTTACAGACAAAGCTGGCTCGCCGGAACTGACAGAAACTTCGCTGCATAATCCTGGGTTCCTATGCGGCGGGCGCCCGTCCTCTTGAACACTTTTTGGGGCGAAATTCGCAAGGGGTTTGGAATGCCATGCAAGCCTCTAGCAGAGAGAGAGAGAGAGAGAGAGAGTTCAATTCACAGCGGTAAAAGACTTTCGTCTTTCGCAAATTTCGCATTCTTGCCTCTGTAACAAAGAACATAATAACATTTTTTTTCCCAAAATGATATGAAAGGCAAAAAAACGCCTTTCAGAAGTCAGTGAATCAGTGAATCTTTATATTACACCGGCAGAAGCAAATTTAACATTGAGAGAGAGAGAGAGAGAGAGAGGGTGTGTGGGTGTTTGGAAGTTAAACGTCCTTTTCCTCCATGTAAGATGGATACCAAAGACCGGGCAACGACAAAAAGGCCAACACAAATATTTGGCCCCAGCCGGGATTCGAACTAAGGACTCGAGCATTGAGAGTCCAACGCTCTACCATTCGGTTGTGAGAGAGAGAGAGAGAGAGAGAGAGAGAGAGAGAGGAGCGGGTGGGTGTTTGGGGGTTTCACGTCCTTTTCCACCACATACGGGTGATATCGAGCGTCAGAGAGAGAGACAGACAGACAGAGACAGACGGACAGACAGACTTACAGGCAGACAGACAGACAAACAGAGAGAGAGAGAAAGCGAGAGCGATGCTGTATGAGTATTGTGACTGCTCGAAATAATTGTGTTCCAGAAAAAGTGATGCATTGTTTTGGAATGCTTTGTAATTTATCATGGCAAGACGTAATTTCCTTTTGGGCAAAGTTCCAGCTTCTCACTTATCTAACAACACACACACACACACACACACACACACACACACACACACACACACACACACACACACATTGCTTCTATGATGCAAAAGAAAAATTCAGCTGCCATTTGTCTCGAGGGCCACTGAAGGATGTCAAACCTCACGTGCTGCACCATGCAGACAGTATAATGAATAACATAGTGGATTTTTTTTTTCGGGGGTTGGGGGGGGGTGACTGCTTTGCATTTTGAACCTGTTAGTGGGTCTACAAAACTGAGACAGAAAAAAATGAAACACACACACACACACACACACACACACACACACACACACACACACACACACACACACACACACACACACATCCTAAGGAAGACCACTTTAACTCAGTTTGTACCAAGTACCTGTTCCCGACCCATGCAAGCCCAAGTATAGAAGACTGGAAGCTCAGTGAACGAACGTTCTGTTCAGATACATCGTTACAATTATAATACAGTAAAAAATAATTAAAAACAAGTTTGAGTCGAGCAAAAAAAAATGATAGGAAGGCAGATATGAATCGGAAAAACGGGAAATCTTGCGCCGTACGCAAAGTGTTAAACGAAAATCAGACGCATAGCAATGATCTGTACCTTCATCACGTACATGTCGTGACCTTGAACCGATGATGGATGACCGTGGCTGCCCCTTTGTCCTTGATAAACGACTCTAGGCAACGGAGAATGACCCGTAGAGATTTGACATTTTTCCAATAATGGATGGTAAAAGTGATTTTTTTCACAACTGGGGTTTAAACACGCAAAAAAGAAAAAAAAACTATTGTGCCTCCTGTCAAGAAAATGGATTGACTTTAGAGGAAAACCTGAAATTGATATCAGAATGCTCAGATGGAAATGCTCTATAAGATTTTGATAGAAAAATAAAAGGAATGAAGCCACGTCTTTTTGGTGTGCCTTTCAAATCAAGCTGCTCTCTGAGTTTTCTCTGTATTAACAGTTATGATAAAGTCGTGTCCGAGAACAAAAAAGAATGAACAAGACCGAATTAATAGCCACTGTAAAAGAGAGTAGGGGAGGTGTGTGTGTGTGTGTGTGGTGTGTGTGTGTGTGTGTGTGTGTGTGTGTGTTTGTGTGTATGTGTGTGTGTGTGTGTGTGTGTGTGTTTGTGTGTGGGTGTTGTGTGTGTGTGTGTGTGTGTGTGTGTGTGTGATCAATACAAATTTCGCCTTGAAACAGATTTAGTCCGTGCCCTTTAGACTCTGCATAAATCGTTTGTGCAGGAATGTCCGTTGAAAATCAATTTCTATGAGAAAAATGTTTCAGTTCCATCTTTTACCAAAAAAAGTGAAGTGTATCTGTGTTGAATATAGGTGAAGATTAATTCATCACGATCCCGTCGCCTTGAATCGTTTGTTTGTTTGTTTGTTTGGTGGTGGTGGTGATGGTGGTGGTGGTGGTGGTGCTGCTGTTGTTGTTGTTGTTGTTGTCGTCGTCGACCTCGTCGTTGTTGTTTTCCGCTGCTGTTGTCACTCCTCACAAATATTCACAATAAACAAATATTTTATCTCGGTTTTGAGGAGAGTGGTCCGAAACTTTGTTTTCACAGGATTTCTTTTTCTTCGACGAATTAAAAGTTGGGGGGGGGGGGGCAACAGATTTCCATTTCATTTGACAAATCACATTTCCTACGTTTGTTGTCGTATTTGTTTGTCTGTTTGTTGGCTTGATTGCTCGTTCATGTGTTTGCTTGTTTGTGTATATGTGTCGGTTTGTTTGTTCGATTGTTCATTTTGCCTGCTTGCTTGCTTGTTCGTTCTTTCGTTGTTCGTTTATTTGTTCGTTCATTCGTTCATTCATTTGTTCGTTCATTTCTTCGTTCATTTCTTCGTTCATTTCTTCGTTCATTCATTTGTTTGGTTGGTTGGTTGGTTGGTTGGTTGTCTGGCTTGCTGGTTGTAAGAGACAGTTTTGCGAAGACGAATGTCAGCAGCTGCATGGTGGGAAGTAAGCAACACGTGACCGAAGCACATCAGTGTTAACGTGGCAAATAAACTAGAACTTGATATGCAAGAGGTCAGCCTGCAGGTGGTGTTTTGTTTTTGTTTTTTTAACTGGAAACACTGAGGAGGAGAAGAAAATAAAAAGTACAGGCACGTTTTCCAACACGCCATCGCCAAGAATGCCGCAACACCAAGCAATAAGTTCCAGGGCCACATACAATGACTGCGACGATACTGCCCTGCATCAGGGAACATAGCTAGGCGCGCGCGCTACAAAGCACGTGCGATCTAGCACTCCAAAACACGCCAAGCGCGGGCCTAAAGTGTTGCGAGAGGAAGAACGGCTAACTACATGTCTGGCTTCAGAAACGGACTTAGACACACACACACCAGTACTGTAGCAACCTCCACGCTGTGTTTCTCAAATTCTGGGAACTGACCCGGAGCGGTGTCATAGGTCTTGTGCGGATTGAGCCCCGTATGTGCATGCCAGTTTTGTGACAGGAATTATGGGTAATAACATGGCGTCGGATACTTTCAAGACAGTCGTTGCGTTCTGTTTGGTTGTGCTGCTGGGGTTGAGGTATGCCACGGCTTCTCTGGACATTCCGATAGGTAAGTATTGTTGTGTGGGGAAGATGCAAAGGAAAGAAATGTTTTCTCTGGACATTCCGATAGGTAAGTATTGTTGTGTGGGGAAGATGCAAAGGAAAGAAATGTTTTCACTTTCGAGAGTTGTCGTTTCTTAAAGAGGTAATTAATTTAGCAATGCTTCTGTCAAATGAACAGCTGCATCCTCCAAACGATACTATCACGGAGGGTAGCCACGACTGCGGGGAGCTGATTCGGTGCTATTACAATTCAAACGGTCTGGCGGCGACTGTTCTCAAGTTAAGCCACATGCTAAAACATTAGTAAGCACCTGAACATTTCCAAAGCAGAGGGTGAGGAAGCCGGAATACCCGGAGACAACCCCCGAATGAACGGTGCCACATACAAATCCGATGCTCCAAGTGGGAATCGAACGTCCAACCTCTCACACTAGTGGTAACTAGCTTCAGTTAGGCATATGCGTAAACATAGGGGCAATCGGTGGTCGAATGGTTTAGACCTCGTCACCAGGTCAGAGAGAGGTCAGGTTCGAGTACCACTCGAAGAATTTTTCCTTCTCGTACGTGACACCGTTCATTCGGGCCGATCCTCGGGGGTTCTGTCCGGGTACTCCGGCTTCCTCCCCCTCTGCTTTGGAAAGTTTCAGCCCGCAAAATTTGTAAATAAACGCAATTCTAAATTCCGGAACTTAAATAGGTGAGATGACCCTTCCCGCCACTTGAATGTAATGTGTTCGTGTCCAGTGTGTGAGAGAACGCGTGTGATTCACGCGTGTTGGGTTCAGTTCGCGGCGCTTTGAGCCAGTTCAGGAAACTGGGTAAAACGCCTATACAATACACATTTATTATTATTATTGTGTTAAAACAATCCTTGACAGTAAACCTTAGAAGAACAGATCTGCTGGACATGTCTTCAGTGTACGAGTCATTTTACCTACAAGGATCAATAACAAGATTAAGACAGGAAACAGATAAAACTTTGTGAAATACAAGGCAGCACGTGAAACAAGGTCGATTCCTGCCGACGCTTCGGAGCTGGTGCTAATTTACGGTCTTAGTCGGGAACTGGCCGCTCCGAAACCCGCGTCACTTTGACAGGAGGTAACTTGTGGTCGTATTAAGAACAAAGCAACACGCCAAAAAGAAACACTCTTTAATTTATGAGTTCATTAGTGAGTCAAAGGAAAATTAATCTTCTCGGAGTCAGTCCTTCATTGAAGTAAGTTCAACAGAATCAGCTCAGTCTAATTTCTCACTCTGAGTTCTAAATCTTGAATAGTTTTCTCTTAGAATTTTTGCTTTGACGTGCAGGTGTGTGTATACGTAAAGAGAGAATCTTAGACAAGCATAAAATGGCAGACTTGGATACTTGTAGTTATACGCTTGTGTTCTTTAAGTTATAAGTAATGCAACTTGTTTCATTCTTCGGAATAACACAATTAACAGGTATAGTTATACACTTGTCATAACCGTCTTATTTTGTTCACACGTTGTTATGCAAAATATCTAAATTCTAAAACCAGTGCATACTGTCTCTGGTACGAGACTTTCTGGTAATAAATTATGTAAATCACTATGTCAGGGGAGATAGTGCATCCACTAAGCAATGAGACGTGCTTAACTCTGTTAATTATTTGCATGTGTGTGTGTGTGTGTGTGTGTGTGTGTGTGTGTGTGTGTGTGTGTGTGTGTGTGTGTGTGTGTGTTACTGATCTTCATCCATTCTTCAATAAATTCAGGCGCTGAATACAATCTACAAAGACACTCCTAAATTGTGTAGAGTATGTTTGCACACTATAGGTAGTGTTTTATGGAAAGGTTTAGCTGAAAAGTGATGTCATAGCTATATTAATCACATACATATCAAATTTATTTTGCATGAGAGTAAGCAGTAAATAACTGACATATGATTTCAGCCGAAGATTTCTAAAAACGAATTTATTTTGTGAGAGCATATATACGTTTCAGACTTATGATTTAGACCCGGTTCGTGTTCCGCGTTGTGTCGTGGACAGTTAGTTGACTGAATGCATAGCAGACATTTCTGTTTGTCAGGCATCTGATATTTTTTATTATGTATTTATGTACTTAATTTTTTGTCGTTTGTTTGTTGGTTGGTTTTTGGTTTTTGGTGTTGTTGTTGTTTTAGTATTTTGCGTATTAGACTAGGTAGAATTGAGTTAATACCTCATTCAAGATTTCATCATGAAAGCTTTCGTATGAAGTGTCGTGCTCATTTTGCCCAAGCTGAGGGCATGATTATGTGAGATAACTTAGGATGGATGAATGTGTTCGTGTGAATGGGTGCGTGGGAGGGGATGGGGTGTCATGGAGGGGGCAAGGCGGGAGGTGGTGAGGAGGGGAAGGGGCGTGGGGTTGTGCCGTTTGAGGGCATGCAGGAAATCTCCGCACCGTGGTAATCACTTTAATATCTTTCATCTTTCCACTGAAATCATACCGTCCAGAAAATAATCTCGATAATGACAAAATTTGCGATTCTGCCACGCTAAATTTCGCGCGTCAGATACCGGTTTTTGCGTTGCACGAGCGGATTTGCAAACTATCATCAATCATAGGACCAGCTAATGATCGTAGCCAAGCACAGGGAGGATGTCTGACGTATGATTGACTGGAGGGCGCTTCAAAAACCAGCGGCTAAGGGTTGTTCACACAGGGCGAGTAGCGATGGCTAGCAGAACGAATTAGGAGGAAATGTTTGCCTGATCGCCGTGTGATACTTCAGCCATGGTTCGATTGCACGTGCAAATTATCAAGTGTCCTTCCCGGAGCTTAGGACAACCGTCGGCAGTTTGCGTTTATCCTAGACTGTGTGGTTTTTTGGGAATGAGTTTGCGATTTTTGATGTGCTTATCTCGCGTTCTCATGTCCGAGCCTCTTTCTCTCTCTCTCTCTCTCTCTCTCTCTCTCTCTCTCTGACATACAGAAAGACAGCTCAAAGAACAGACAAGGGCAATGGTCTTTTCATAAACACGGTAGAATCTACTGGCACGGAGACCATTTTCAAACGGGCCGTTGCCAGTCTTAAATTGAAACACCAACAAACACGAGACAGAGAGACAGAGACAGACAGACAGACAGACGGGCAGACAGGCAGACAATAAATGACACTTTATTTTTCAACGGTAAAGGCAGTTAACGTCACACACACACACACACACACACACGACACACACACACACACACACACACACACACACACACACACACACACACACGAGCAGAGAGACAGACAGACAGAGATTTCCACGGCAATCACCATCACGTCCTCCTCACTCTCGCCCTGCATACCGATGGTGTCCCCCTGACCCCGAACCTCACCGCCAGGGTGAGCATGAGCATTCACGGGATAAAGCGAGGTTACCCAACTGCATGCGATGGGAATATTGATGGAAACAGAATGTGCCCATGGTTATTACAAAAGGATTTGGTAGCTGTGATGTGCCAGCTATCCGTGTTGCATGCAGAAAGCTGGGAGGAATAAAGCTGGGGGCCAGAGGGGAATATTTGCAGGCGACCATCTTGGCACGTTTTTGACATTTCGCTTTTCCGGGATCTGGAGAGGAACCATCCTCCTTCGTATCCTGATAATTATCGCATCCCAGACAAGACTGACAGAATAATTTCTGCGTTTCCTCCGAGAATGGTTACCGTCATAAAAAAAATGGATTGGGGGTTGGGGTGGGCGTTTGGGTCAATTTCAAAAGTAAACATCTAAACAAAATCAGAATTTTTGTATCAGACAATAATGTTATATTGAAGTATTGAATTGAAATGAATAATATAAAACGAGAATCCAGCCTAACTCATCACGGGACTGAAAGTATAGGGAAAAACATAACGTACAAAACGTACATAACGTAACGTACATAACGTAAAAGCACATAACGTACCGCGCATCCCACGTTTTTTACTCTCTTTTTTTCGGTTTGGCCCTGTATGCAAAAATCAGACAAGATTAACGGTTAAATGGCAACTCGTATTGCAGCAAACACGAGTATAATCAAAGTGCAACACACCCACGAAGCTAAATTTAAATCCACGCAGACATAAATTGATTATGATTTTATTTTAGTGGGGCCACTGAGGCAGGAACCCAAACTTACATGGCAGGAATTGAGAATTACATATAATCGCGTGCTTGCATTTGTTTGGGTGTCCTCAGTCGTCAGGTTGTCTGCAGTTTCTTTACTTTCGTAAAGAAAAGGATACATTTTCAGTTTTAAACATCTCAAGTATCAACTGAGCTGGATGGATTTCAATAATGGAAAACGAGATGTCAGTGCAACGTATTACAGAAATGGGTACTGGTGAAACTAGACAATGTTCACTGGGAAGATGTAAGATTTAGTCAAATCATGTCATGTAAAAATGCAAGTACAGTACGACAGCTGGCGTGGTTTCTATTGAAAAGTTTCCAGATTAGAAGGGTGGGTGGGTGTTTGGGGGGTTTCCAGATTAGAAGGGTGGGTGGGTGTCTGGGGGGTTTCCAGATTAGAAGGGTGGGTGGGTGTTTGGGGGGGGGGGGGTTTCCAGATTAGAAGGATGGGTGGGTGTTTGGGGGGTTTCCAGATTAGAAGGTTGGGTGGGTGTTTGGGGGTGGGGGTTTCCAGATTAGAAGGGTGGGTGGGTGTTTGGGGGGTTCCAGATTAGAAGGGTGAGTGGATGTTTGGGGGTTTTCCAGATTAGAAGAAAATCACGTTTTCAACAATAAATGTTTACATGTGTTGCTCCCGCCAGGTTGGTGGGCTTGGTGTAGTCAGCTTTCTAAGCCTTTTGTGCTTAATTTACGTGTCCAGTAGTTGTTGTTTTTTTTTCTGATGAAAATGGGTCCTTTTCTCGCAATGGTTTCTCGCAATGGTTTGATGAAGTGTTAAATTTATTCATTTTTGTATCATTTCATCCATGTAGGGGTTGGTGGTTGTTTGGGGGTTTATCGTCCTTTTCCACCACATACGGGTGATATCAAAGACGGGGCAACGATGAAAAAGCCAGTACAAATATTTAGCCCCAGCCGGGATACGAACTCACGACCCGAGCATCAGAAGTCCAATGCTCTGCCATTCTGCCACCCCGGCTCCCCTCATCCATGTATGTACAACAACTTGTGAGACGTGTTGATAATACTTGATATCGGCCAAGGCCTAAAAAACAATAAACTCTGTCTGTCTGAGTCTGAGCCTGAGCCTGTGTGAGAGGAAGCTTTTTACAGGATTGATTTCGTTTGATGTCTTCCAGTTTTCTAGGTTCGACAGACTTTAGTTCGTAGAAGAGATCATTTCCAACGGTCAACGAAAACAAATTATGTCCGTCCTATAGTATTACGCAGCACCCAGGTATAATAATAATAATAATGATAATAATCGCATCAAAATAGGCGTTTTATCCAAAATATTTGGTTCAAATCGCCGCGAGCTAAACCCAAACACGCACGCTCACGTGAATCGCACGCATTGTCTCAAACAGTGGACATGAGCACGTAAAATCACGTGTTGCAAAGGGCCAGCTCAGCAATTGAAAGTTTCGGTATCGGTTCTACTGTTATCTGGAAAAGAACCTAAACGTCTATCAAAACATAAGGCGCCAACACCGTTTTTGCGGATTACAGTAGGGTTGCTGTGGGTGTCGTATAGACAGGAAGTGCCCCCTCGTAGGAAATGTCTGAAGTTGAAATCGTTCAGGTGGTCATTATTTGTTGTCATTTCTGTGCTGGGCACCGAACTGTCCGGCCGGCAAACCTGTATATCCTACAGCATCCACACAGAGCTCATCGCTATGTTAATAAGTCACTCAGTGATACAATTCATGAAACTACTTCTGCTGCTACTACTACAACTACTCCTAATATGGCTCAGTTGGTATAGTTCGGACGTTAGGGGGTGCAAATGTATACAAGTCATGCGCAGGAGGGGCAAATAAACTCCAGTCGTCCACTAACGGGGGCGACTTCCAAACACCCCCCCCCCATGTGTTGAGACCGCTGTGTTTGTCTCTGTTTGATGTTGGTTGCCGTAATGGAAACAAGGCCTTTTCTGGGTCGCCTGCTGCTTTGTCTTGCCTCCCACTTAGTTCTTGCAGCTCTCCGAGAAGGCTGCGAGCGAGTCACGTGCTTGCGGGCCTACCGTCCATGTTCACAACACACGGGTGATATCAAAGACGGGACAACGAGGAGGGTAGAGCGGGTGTTTGAGGGTGTAATGTCCTTTTTCCACAATATAAGGGATAAGGGTGATATTAGCTAACCAAAAACGGGACAACATATGTGTGATATCAAATGTGGGGCAAAGAGAAAAAGGCCAGCACGATTACTTGGCGCCAGCCGGAATTCGAACTCACGGCGCTCTACCGGGGCAGCGATGAAAAAAACAGCACAAATTGTTGGCTTCCAGGCAGGATTGGAACCCACGACCCGAGCATTGAAAGTCCAAAGCTGTACTAGCTCCAATGTCCCCCCGGCTCCCTGGCTGCTTCTAGAAACTCGTGTGGAAAAATTAATTTCGGGTCCGGGAGGGAATTGTCTGTGGTAGGAATTGTCCAGAAGGATTTGTCAAGATCCTTGAGTCTATCTCGCTGCCACCAGCCAATGGGGCGTCTAGGCCCCCACTTTGGGTGGAATATCCTCCTCAAGTCTATCGCACAGTCACGCTCACTTGGTACAGGTCGCTTGTTAGGGGGTGTAAATGTACCCCAGTCATTTACAGGGGCAGCGAATGTACCCCAGTCATTTACAGAGACAGCGAATGTACTCCAGTCATTTACAGGGGCAACAACTGAATGTACCCAGCAAATGTAGCCCAGTTATTTACAGGGGCAGCAAATCTACCCCAGTCATTTACAGGGCAGCAAATGTACCCCAGTCATTTTCAGGGGCAGCAAATGTATCCCAGTCGATTACAGGGGCGGCAAATGTACCCCAGTCATTCACAGGGGCAGCAAATGTACCCCAGTCGTTTACAGGGGCGGCAAATGTATCCCAGTCATTTACAGGGAAGAAAATGTAGCCCAGTTATTTACAGGGGCAGCAAATCTTCCCCGATCATTTACAGGGGCAGCAAATATACCCCAGTCATTTCCAGGGGCGGCAAATGTACCCCAGTCATTTACAGGGGAAGCAAATGTACCCCAGTCATTTACAGGGGCGGCAAATGTACCCCAGTCATTTACAGGGGCAGCAAATGTACCCCAGTCATTTACAGGGGCAGCAAATATACCCCAGTCATTTCCAGGGGCGGCAAATGTACCCCAGTCATTCACAGGGACAGCAAATGTAACCTCGAACTAAACTAGCTCGAGGGTTCAATTTTCTGTTGGTTTTTTTGGTTTTGTTTTCAATCAGGAAGCGGGTTCATTTCAGCAAGGTGCCTATGCCGTTATAGAAGATTTTTTGGTCTTTCTTTCTTCGCTTCCTTTTTTATTTAATTTTTTGGGGGGGTTTCTTTTGTCCTAGTCTGGGTTAGGCCCGTAGCCTTGGGTTAAATTAACCTCGACTTTTACATTCGGGCCCTGAAGTACATTTTTTCTCCCCCTGCAAATGACGTTTTATCTCCCTAATGGGCGAACTGTACCAACTGAGCCTCAGTCACCAGCCAATAGAAAACCCTCACCTTCATTCATCGTCTATTCCATCTAATGAAGATTAGGGTGGATGTGTAAGTACAATCCAGTCTGTCTGATGGAATGAAGTAGGTCACAGCTGGGCCTCTCGGGAAATCCGAGAAGTGACCAGGAGACTACGAGAAGGCCGTAGAATGAGAACGCCGATACAAACTGTCCTTTACGTTTCTGGGACGGCTGCCGGCAGGTGCAGTGTCATATTATGTCTGTGAAAGGGGGTATAGTGAATCATGACAACAACAACAAAAAAAAGCAATATAACGCCCTTCGTGCCTTTCATATTTCTGCAGAGGTTTTGCCTTCATCCGATCTTCAAAATGCTGTACAAATGAGACCTTAGTGTTCTACTGCCATAGTCATTTACTTGAGTCTGTAAAATCAAATCATGAGGGAAACTGAGGTGTGGTAAACATAAGAAACAAGCCGATAATACATGCCACATCAAATGAAGCAACACACACACACACACACAACACACACACACACCACACACACACACACACAGGCACAATATAAACAACAATTATGATAAGGATTTCTCTTAATTAAATATCACATAAAATAATGTTAGTGTTAATGATATGCACCATTTAAAATAGGTATTAAATTTATCACACATTAACAAATATACTTTATTCATCACATTCAGCACAATAATCACAGACGCCATCCCTCAAACCCGGTCCATCCGATCACAGTATGGTTCAGGTGAAAGAGACATGCCAGCACACACAAACACACCCACACACACCCACCCACACCCACACCCACACCCACACACACACACACATACCCACACTCACCCACCCCCCCCCCCTACCACCCCCCCCCCCCCCCCCCCCACACACTTCTGCTTCAGGGAATAGAGAATATTGATTGCTGACAGAAGAATGTGTGTGTGTGTGTGTGTGTGTGTGTGTGTGTGTGTAGGCTTTGCACCTGAAAAAAAGATAAAAAGTCACAGATACGACTGCCATTAAATTTCTCGATACGATTAAATTTATCTAATATTGCCGATATTATCAGATGAATAAAACATAACTTCTGCTGGGCTGGAAATGTTGTTTCCAATGCAAATCGTAATAATACCAAGATACTTCCCTTTCTTCACTCCCCCACCCCCTCCCTTGCGCGGCGTGAAGTCCTAAATAACTCATTAACGAACTAACTCCGCCCCCCCCCTCCCCCCGTAATTTGAAAAGAACATACAGAGTGATGTCTTTTTGCGCCATACAGCAGGTCAAATGGTGACAGGACAAGCAAAGTCTTATGCATTTTTGGCATCGAATGCTTTTTTAACTTTAACTTTTAATTAAGTCTTCTTTTAACCATTATACTCCTACAGACTAGCGTTCCGACATAAGCGGAGTCAAACGAAATCTCAAGTTTTAACAGCACAAGCCCACAGCAAATAGAGTTCATCCCCAAAAAACTGCAAGAAACTAACCGGTCTTACTGTTTGCACATTTCCCACAGTGTATAGCCAGTCTGTTTGTTCTCAGAGCTTTGTCGTTAACAATAAAGATCCTCCCACCAACATATCGCTATGAGCTGTTTAACAGTTTTAGTGCCGTCTTAAAGGGACAATCTCCATGATTTGTATGCCCACAGATCGTTCTGTGTCTGTACAGTGACATGCATCTCAGCATCTCGTGTCATTAGGTACTGCACATGTATATCCGACGTTTTTGACTCTTTTTCGGTTCTGGCCCTTTATGCGAAAATCAGGCAAGATGAAAGGTTCCTTGGCGGCTCTTACTGCAGCAAACACGAGTATAATCAAAGTGCAACATTCTCACTAAGCCAAATGTAAATCCTTGCAGACATAAATTAATTATGATTTTTTTTTAAATGAGGCCACTGGTGCACAACTCCAAACGGATCTGGTAGGAATTGAGTTAATCGGAGATTTTTTTCTTCTTTTTTTGGGGGGGGGGGGGGGGGGGGGGGGAGGGGGGTTGGACATGTACGTAAATACTCATACTGTATGTGACATACAGATACGTTCACATTTCTAGTGACATTTTACGTGAAAAACACATGGTCACAAAATTTTGTACCAAAAAAAGCACACAAAACAAAACAAACAACAAGAAACAAACAACAACAAAAAATCGGAGATTATTTTCAGACTCACAGGTACTACTTTTCCAATCCAGACTTTGTCTTGAGAAGTCTAGTAATCTTGGAATGTGCACGTTTAAAAGAGAGAGAGAGAGACAGAGAGGGGTGGGGGATGAGAGAGAGAGAGAGAGAGAGAAAGCTCCCCCCTCCTTTCCAAAAAGATCTGAACAAGCGGCCAATCTTCCCCTTGCTCTCTCTGTCTTCTCTGTGGGTCTGTGTCCCTTCTCAGGAGGGCGAATTTCTTTGCTTGTTCTCGTCCCTTCGGCCTCCAGTTGAAAGAGGAATTTGGGTGGAGGGGCCGAACAAACACAATCAAGTTGTGGAGAGTATCCCCCCGTCACATGGTCTGATATATCTTTCTTCTCTATCACGCAATGGCTTTGTGCGTGTCGACTACACGTCTGTGGGGTACAGAGAAATTTGGGGGTGGAAGGCGTCTCGGAGGAACTGGAGGGAAAGAAGAGGGGGTAATGGTGGGGGAGGGGAGTGGGGGCTGGGAGGGAGGGGGCGGCAGTGGGAGGCGAGAGATGTGAGCGAGGGAGGGGTGCAGGTGGGGGGGTTGAGAAGGCCGACGATGGCTGGTTTTCAACACACACACACACACACACACACACACACACACACACACGTCTTTGTATCTGCTTCCCTCTTGTAAATGCTGACCATGAATTCAAGCTTTGATATGTTCGGTTACTATTAACACAAAGTGTTCACGCAAAGTCAGTACAATTCTACTTCATTAAGCTGAAAGGCGCGCTTTAATTCAATTTATGTGATGTTGCTTTTTGTTATCGCACGTGATATATGAAATATGCACTTAATCGGGTGGTTTCTTGCTGCTCGAGCAAAATAATATCAATTGTCTGATCGGGCCCCGTAGTGTAGTGGTTACCACTTCGGACCATGGTGCGGGAGACCCGGGTTCGAATCCCTCCCTAGACAAGCGGGACTTTTCCTCCCATGGTCGGCTCCTACCCAGGGTGGATGTGCTATGGGCCCAATGGGGATACTGTTGCCACACAGCCAAGATTTACCCACTCCACGGGTGCGACTTTCAGGGTGCTTCGAACCTTGTTATGACACATCTCATGATGTGTATGATTACACGGCCGGCACCGTAGGTACCGTAGTTCCGGGGCCTGGTTAAAGCATGGATATCTATGACAGGAAGCGTGGAATCCGGCCCTGTCGCAGTCTCAAACCACGTGGACCTCCATAGCATCATCATACCTCGTCTTCATCCTCATCATTATGCAAAATAAAAACATTTCCCCAGCTTCTGAGTCCTCCATGGATTCCACCCATGACCTGGTAGGAATACCACTGGAGCTGGCGAAGAGTTGCGGCAGCCACAAACAAACAAACAATCAACTGTCTGTGGTCAGATTAGCTCATGAGACTAGCTTCAGTTGCTTCGAGTCTTGACATGGTCAAAATATGTACATACCCTTTTTCTAGTGCGTCCTTCTTTGAAATAATCTTCGTACCCTCGTGGTGGACAAGAGAAGTTCATTAAAAATAGTCTTGGGAGACTTCTAAGAAATAGGGTGAAGCTCGCATGGGCTTTCCCGAGCACAGGGACGCCGTCTTGAACTGAACTGAACTGAACTCAGTTGAACTGAACTGAACTCGGATTTTATTCTCGGCCGTGAGACTGTCAGGATCAGGAAGGTTAGCTGTTTTATGTGAAGGAGATCTGATCAGAAGCTTGTGCAATCCACCCCGCTGCATAAATATTGAAAATCCTGTAACCTATCGGTGATCCCTCGAAAATGATGGCTTTCCTGTCGTCTGTACTTTCTCACGGTAACACAGGAGCCGGCGATGCTGACCTGCTGTAGCGGGGGACCGTCATTTAAAAAAAAACAAACAAAAAAAAATCCTCCTCGTGATAAGAACAATAATGATAATAATACACTCAGCGAACTCTAAGCGCTTAAAGATTCACATTTTTACGACAAGTCTCTTAACCACTAGACCACCCCACAGTATGGCTGTTTATAAATAAATTCATAACTTCTGTATTTTATTAGACATGATTATGACACAGTCGTAAAAACCTGTAACAACTCTGAGTCGGATGTTGCCGCTTTAACTCTCCAAGTGAGGCTCAGTTGGTATAGTTCACCAGTTAGGGGTGCAAATGTATTTATATATTTTATTATATATCTTTATATCTAACTTCTTCTTTCTCTCTGTCATTCGTTTCAGGCAGTGGTGTGTATTTAATTGATAGCTACGCCGTCTTGAAAGTTTGCAGAACTTTCACTCTTAATCAAGTGAGACCTTTTGTCGATCGAACTTTCGATGTCTTCGACAGGTCTAGTTTTAACTGCAGGCTAAGTGTACCATTTACTTCTAAATGAGCTAACCTGTCTGTGAAAAGTTACCCAACTCACCAAGACAACTACCGCTTCGTCAAATAACAGTTTTGTCCGATCGAAGTTCGGTTTAGAAGACAGGGCCCGTATGTAGAACTCGAGGTTAATTTAACCCACGGCTACGGGCCTAACCCACTGCGGACGAGGACAAAAGAAACCCCAAAACAAAATTAAATTAAAAAAAGGAAGCGAAGAAAGAAAGACAAAAATCCTTCTATAACGGCTTCGACGCCATGGTGGAATGGAACCGCTTCCTGCTTTGTCCGATCGAAGTTCGGTTTAGAAGACAGGGCCCGTATGTAGAACTCGAGGTTAATTTAACCCAAGGCTACGGGCCTAACCCACTGCGGACGAGGACAAAAGAAACCCCAAAACAAAATTAAATAAAAAAGGAAGCGAAGAAAGAAAGACAAAAATCCTTCTATAACGGCTTAGGCGCCATGGTGGAATGGACCCGCTTCCTGATTTAAAACAAAAAAACAACAGCAAATTTAACGCTAGAGCTAGTTTAGTTCGAGGTTAGACTCTAACCCCGGGCTAAACTCCCTAACCCTGACTTTTACATGCAGGCCCAGTCTGACGGTACGTGCCAGCTAATACTAGGCGCTGTTTGATGAGTTAATAGACGACTCCACTCAGCACGCCCCGAGGTCAAAGCCCCGCCCCTTTACTCTGCCGTGTGTTGGCAAAACACAGTACGTCCATGACGTCATTGTATGGGAAAAGGGGTGATTTCAAGATGAAAGAGATTGACGTAATGGGTTTTTGTTTTGTTTTTTTCTCGAAGGACGTCAGTGGACTTACTGCTTTCTTTCCATGTTCCAGTCATATCAAACTACATGGTGCTTTCCGCGTTGTAGTGTCTTGCAAAATTTTGAGAAACTATTCCACGTGTTGTGTGCTCATTGTGCCGCGGCACGCGACTGGCTGAATTCTAGGGGCTCGGCCCTTTTGATTGAAAGAAGTGGAGTCATCCATGAAATCTCCTTTGTCAAGATGACCGAATTCAACGAGAAAGGAAATCAACAGTTCAACTCATGAACCGATTTCCGCGACAGGTCTTACGGTACCTGCCAGCTAATACTAGGCAGTGTTTAATGGGTTAAAACGCCCGTGTCAAAGATTACCGAACTAAACCTAAACCCAGCAGTTCGCCTAATGAGCGTTTTCACCGATCGAAGTTTCGACTCGGTTTTCCAGACAAGTCTCAGGGCGATCGGTGGCTAATACGGGGGGCACATCTCTGGCAGATTTTGTGTTTACATTATCGACCTGTAGCGGATGGGAAGACTCGTTCCTTCTTCCCTCTCTAAATCGCCATTTGGCGCTCAGTCGAACGTCACAATTTTTGGGGCGGTTCTTAGCATCGCACGACATTTCGATATTATTCTTTTGGGGGAAAAAAGGGAGTTCTGTTTTGTTCGCAAAGTTTTTTAGCCGGCTTTTGCGTTTGGTGTTATGGAATTTATTTTTTTTTCGTTGGATAGTTGCCTGAATTAGAAGGAAGCTGGGTTTCCGCAGCAGAAAGCAATTCATTCATTGACTGATCGGCTGATTGACTGAACGATCGACTGACTGGCAGTCTGATTGATTGATTGATTGATTGATTGATTGATTGATTGATTGATTGATTGATTGATTGATTGATTGATTGACGAAACCTCAAAACAATTGGCGAGCGCGCGTTTAGCTTTGCTGCCCCGTCACTCTGGAAGGCACTACCTGCCGGCCTGAGAGACCAGTCGGACATAGATAGTTTGAAGTCTGACTTGAAAACGCATCTGTTCCGGTGGCTTTCGACTAGGCCCACTTACCTCCTCCTGATTAAGCTGCTCTTTGTGTGTGTGTGTGTGTGTGTGTGTGTGTGTGTGTGTGTGTGTGTGTGTGTGTGTGTGTGTGTGTGTGTGTTGGTATGAGTGCGGGAGTACGCGCATTGAGTCACTTTACGCTATATAAGTACAATTCATTATTGATTGATTGATTGATTGATTGATTGATTGATTGATTGATTGATTGATTGATTGATTGATTTGAAATATTTCCGTCACGTAAAAGTAAATTCATCGGTTTGGTAATAGGCTGATCCCCCAAACCTACGATAGCACTGTGTAGTAATTGATGGCTGAGTGAGTGCGCGTGGTCCATTTGAGTGTGTGTACTGTGTTTACGGAGTTTCAGGCCAATTCGGCCAGTTTGCCGAATAATGCGCATGAGTGTTATTGTTGTTGGCAGCCTTTTCGTTTATTAGAATGTTCTATCGGCCGAACGATCAATATGTTCGATGCTGATTGAAACAGGGTCGATAAATACTCTCTAATTTAAAAAGTCCGTTTGCATTAGGCTTTCTGTAGATAAGAAGAAGAAGAATGATAAGAACGATAATAGTGTGCATGATATAAATGGTTTACAAATACTCCAGAAAAGCTTGGTTGAAAATGAAAAAGGAGCAAGACTTGTGATCGTAACGGTAAAGACAGATCGTCTGTCATCGTTCAATTCAATAAGTTGACCTATTGACCCCAGACAGTGGTGTCACCGGTGGGGAACAGCAGACAATGACAAACTACACTAGACGTGTCCTTGCCAAGGTCGTATGAGCGTGAAGCACTTTCTACACATTTGGCCTCCTCCCTCCCAAACCCCAGCCCCGCAAACGGCCCTCCCCCGACCACCCCCTCCCACACACACACACACACACACACACACACGCACACACACGACGTGCTCTTGCAAAGGTCGGACGAGCGTGAGGCGTTTCCTACACGGCATTTACCCCTTCCCCCTCCTCCTCCTCCCCCCTCCCTCACACACAACACGTACGTGTTCTTGCCAAGGTCATACGAGCGTGAAGCATTTCCTACACGACACTTACCCCTCCCCTATCCCCCCCCCCCTCCACACACACACACACACACACTCACACACACACACACACACACACACACACTCACACACACACACACACAACGTACGTGTCCTTGCCAATGTCATACGAGCGTGAAGTATTTCCTACACGGCACTTGCCCCCCCCCCCCCCCCCCCCCCCCCAACACACACACACACACACACACACACACACACACACACACACACACACAACACGTATGTATCCTTGTCAAGGTCATACTAGCGTGAAGTATTTCCTACACGGCACTCCCCTCCCCCCCCCCCCTTACCCCCCCCCCCCCCGACACACACACCACTCGCTCCCTGCGCCACTGCTGCCCTCCTTCCCTCCTTCCCTCCTTCCCGATGTGTTATATTCCTCTTCAATCATAACAACCCTGTCTACTCTGCAGGCGCCATTTTTGACAGCCGTGACCTTCAGTCCCAGAGGGCGTTCGAGTATGCCATCATGCAGCACCGGCAGGCGGCCAATCGGGACCCTTATTTCAAATTCAACGTTACCATGGATACCGTTGACGCCGCAGACACGTTTCAGGTGGCCTCAGCAAGTGAGTCTGGCATTCTTCTTCCTTCTTTGTGTCTCCCGGGTCGGGGGAGTTTTGTCAAGGGGGGTAATTTGCGAGGGGAAGTCATACAAGTTTAATGGGCAAGCGTCGTGCTAGATAGACGTACATGATGTATATGAATACTGCGATGGACGAAACGGGATTGCTTCCCTTAAAATAGTTAAAGGTGCATTTTGCCGCGGGTAGGGGTGGGGCGATTATTTTGTTTTTAATATTGTTTATTTGTGTCGGTTATAATAAAATTGGTGTATTTTTAACTCCCCCCCCCCCACCCCGATTTCTCGAAAAGTTTCAAGAAAGTGCATTTCTTCCAGTGTTTTGCAAGACTGTGTAAAGGCACTGTACTCGATTGCAACCCCACTCTCCCACCTCTCTGAGGCTGTTTACACATGACAGTTATTTACCTCCCTTTCCAACATGTTTGCTGTCAGGTTTCTTTGGCAACCCGCTGAAGGTGATGTCAAGTAAAGTACAACGTCTAAGCAACACTTCCTTAATATATATAAAACTAGAGAGGCAAAAGCCTCCACGGCTCCCTTGTGACAGGGGTCAAGGTCATTCAAAAGAGTATGTTTGTAAAATTCTATCACTATCTATCATCAAGCCAAGTAAGGTGTCTCTGGTGTTCTTAGTTCCTGGCAATATTTCACTTTTTCCATAAAACTGACTATATGGCCTTGACCTTGGGTCAAGGTCATTCAAATAAGATATCAATGTCTATCATTACACCAAGTTGGATGCCTCTAGTATTTGTAGTTTCTCCAAAAACAGTAGTATTGAAATTCACAACAGACAGCTTTTATGACCTTGACCTTGAGTCAAGGTCATTTAAAGTGGTATGGATATATTGGTCTTATCAATGTCTATTAGCATGCCAAGTTTGGCGCCTCTGCTGTTTGTTGTTTCTGAGAAAATGCCAATGTTACGGTTTCACAGAAATAGCTTGTACGGCCTTGACCTTAACACAAGGCTATTGAATACATGTATATCTGTAAAGTTCTTATCAATGTATATCAACATGTAAAGTTTAAAACCTCTGGTTTATGTAGATTCCAAGAAAATGCCAATGCAAAATTTTTAAAACAGACAGCTTTAGTGACCTTGACCTTTAGTCAAGGTCATTCAATATGATATATTTTTAAAGGTCTTACGGCTGTCTATAGGCATGCCAAATTTGGTGCCTCTGCTTTTTGTAGATTCTGAGAAAATGCCCATGTTAAGGTTTACTGTGGAAATGCGGAAAATAGCTTGTATAGCCTTGACCTTGGCACAAGGCCATTGAATACATGTACGTCTGTAAAGTTCTTATCAATGTCTATCATCATGCAAAGTTTAAAACCTCCCGTTTTTGTAGATTCCAAGAAAATGCCAATGCAAAATTGTCAAACAAACAGCTTTAGTGACCTTGACCTTGAGTCAAGGTCATTCAAAATGATATATTTTGAAAGGTCTTATGGTTGTCTATCAGCATGCCAAGTTTGGTGCCTGTGCTGTTTGTAGATTCTGAGAAAATGCCAATGTTAAGGTTTTCTATGGAAATGTGGAAAATAGCTTGTCTGGCCTTGACCTTCACACAAGGCCATTAAATACATGTATATCTGTAAAGTTCTTATCAATGTCTATCATCATGCAAAGTTGAAAACCTCTGGTATTTGTAGACTCCAAGAAAATGCCAATGTAAAATTTTCAAACAGACAGCTTTAGTGACCTTGACTTTGAGTCAAGGTCATTCAAAATGATCTATTTTGAAAGGTCTTATGGCTGTCTATCGGCATGCCAAGTTTGGTGACTCTGCTGTTTGTAGATTCTTAGAAAATGCCAATGTTAAGGTTTACTGCGGACACACAGACAGACAGACAGACACACACACACACAGACAGACGACGGAGGGTTATAACATAGACCCCCATTGTTACACAAGGGAGCCAAAAATCATTTGGCCCCACATGGTGCAATGTCGCCATAGGACCCAGGCAGCTGGTGCCAGACATACTTATGACGGTAACGTCAGTGTACAGCGACCCGGCTACAACCCTGCTACCGACTTAGATTGAACCCGGGCCCAGGGCCAACTATCATTTCAGATCTAAACATACAGCTGGCGTCGTCAAAATATGATGCTTTCGTCTAGACATGACATCGGGTATGACGTAAGGTTTCCTACGTCATTGTCAGGGTTGGAGTTTCAGAGAAATGTAGTGTAAAAATCTACTGACCTGAGTCCAACACGAGTCGAGGTAAACTCGGGTTTGAACTCGAGTTGGTTTAAACAGGTTTAATGCAATGCAATTTGTGCCAAGTAAACAAACAATTCCTTAGCATGAACAAGCATCGCTTATAATAATGCTCAGCGGTGGAACAAGTGCATGTTAACGGTATTGGAATGGCAGAAATTATAATAAATTAGAGCTACGAGAGAGAGAGAGAGAGAGAGAGAGAGAGGAGGGGTCTAACTGTGCTCACTATATTTTTTTTTTAATCTCCGCTGGGCTGCGCTAGGCTCTGTCAAGGAAGTAACAGGTAACGAAAACGTAAAAAAAAAAAAAAAAAGTGCTGCACGAATCATAAAATCCTGAACATTAAAGAAGATAGTGCAGTTTTCCTGAGTAGGCAGACGACAGTTGCCATGAAGGAGTGTCGGAATGTTGAGGTGGTAGTGTGTAGATGGTAAGCCGACTTATGTCAGAATAGTTAGGAACCCGAGTTGTAGTGTAAACATCCCCCACTCCACCACCCCCATCCCTACCCCCCCCCCCAAACACAACACAACACACACACACACACACACACACACACACACACACACACACACACACACACACACACACGCACGCACGCACGCACGCACGCACGCACGCACACGAAAAATATTTTTAAAATTGAGAAAGGGGAGGGTGCGTGGTGTGGAAGAAGAAAACTGAGAGGATTTTGCACCCTAACCATTCCGGTCCCTGGCTGTCGAGGGGAAGAAAGGGGTGTGTGGTGTGTGGTGCGTGTTTGGGGGGGGGGGGGGGGGAGAAGGGCAATAGCCACCAGAAAGCAACTTAAAACTTGCAGTATACTGTACAGTACATGGACTCGTCTTCCATTTCGTGAAAAATCTCCCGAGCAAGAGGATTTTTTTTTTTTTTTTTTTGGAACAATCCTCTCCATGAGGGGTGGGACGGAGCTGGTCGATGGGGGTAGGGGTGGGGTTGGGGGGGGGGTGGACAGTAGTTACAAGAAAGCAGCTAACAGCTTGCAATAAACTGTACCGTTCACAGGCTTGTCGTCCATTTTGTGAGAAAACCACCGAGAAAGGGGATTTTGTATTTTGTACCAGTCCATTCTCAGGGGCGCAGTAGTCAGCAGAGGCAACTAAAAGCTAGCAATAAACTGTACCCTTCATGGGCTTGTCTTCCATTTGGTGAGAAATCTGCCGTCTGCTCTTCTCTGAGCAGGGAATTGAGGGGTCTCAATATTCGCCTTGCTTCCCCTAGGTAGCCATTGTTGCAACTAAGGACTGGCGATTGTCGTGCAGTCAGAAAGCAATTCCGGTTTTTGGTGCTTGTCGTCGGAAAGCAATTCCGGTTTTTACATCGCTTCCGGTGGTCATTTCCTTCGGTTTGATTGTGTAGGTCAAGGACGAGAGACTCCCAAGATTCGTTAATCGTGATGGTGGCTCCACACTGGAGCATGATTAGGACTTCAGCTTTGATCCAACATTTCTCATGACGGGTAACGTTCGTGCTTCTTGTGTTTACCCTGAACTACACTAGTGCTGTTGCTTTAGACAGGGGTTCTTTTTCATTCTTCTTGTTGTGTTCGCGTCTGTGTAGGCGCTGAGAATAGAATAAGAATCTACGTCTACTAGTAAAAAAACAAAATACAGGAACACATTGGTTTGTTCCTTTTGTAAAATATTTAAATCAATAGATTATTGGGGTCTGAACTAAAACACCCGCCCGCGCGCGTGCACACACACACACACACACACACACACACACACACACACACACACACACACACACACACACACACACACACACACACACAAATAAGAATAAAACATGGGTTGTCTTGTAAATTAGTTATTAGCGGTCGTTATGTACCGAGCGAATAGCTACCACTGGTTTCAATATCAATGCCCACCGTCTGTTTCAAGAGTACCCTCATATTAAACAAGGAAAAACGAGCGACTAAAAACGAGCGACTTCAGTGAAATGCATCTCCACAGTATAAGCCACATTGTTTAAAAAAAAAAAAAAAAAAAGTAAAAAAAAAATAAAAAACCCACGGGAAATGGATACGAACTTTTTTCTTTTTTTTTAAATCAGAATTCGTGGCCTTCCTACAAAAATCTTACAAACTTTACGAGAATTTCACGGCTGGCTAAGCAACAGAACTGTAAGTTGTGAGTACACGAGAAGACAGCAACATGTTGATCGAGAACGCCTGGACACTTTTTAAACCAGCCTGGGAAAAGCCTTTGGGAAAGTAAGCCTTTTAGTGCACAGACACGCTGTCTTACACTGACATGAACTGAATCAGCCAGGCGCATTTCATTCCCCAGCCC
Source organism: Batillaria attramentaria (assembly GCA_018292915.2). NCBI lineage: Eukaryota > Metazoa > Mollusca > Gastropoda > Batillariidae > Batillaria > Batillaria attramentaria. The sequence goes on from JACVVK020000076.1 coordinate 492,216, forward strand.
ACTGAAAACATAAACGTGAAAAGGAAATGGCCGGGGTTGAGTTTAACAAAAGTTTTAAAGGGAGAATTGGATGTAGGATTTTTTTTTCGCTTCATGATCTTTCCTCTACAGACATCTAACTCGTGGAACTTTTTGGGGCATTGCCAGTGTGGCGATACGTCTGTTATAGAAACCTGTGACGTGAAATTTGAAATTCTGCGTGCAGGTACAATTTTGAAATATCGGAGAATCGTCTCAAACGGGAATCAAATCATTTACGTTAGGTGTTGTTGTTGTTGTTGTTGTTGTTGTTGTCTGTGGGTTTTTTTAATTGTTTTGTTGTTTATTTTTGCTTATTTGAGTTGTGTTGTTATAGCTGATTTTTGATTGCTGGTCGTTTTTTTTTTTTTTTTTTTTTTTAGTACAACAAAATAGTCCTTGGCTGAGTGGAAACGTCTTTGGTGTAAACGTCTTTGATCGAGCTATTTCTCTTGTCAATTTTTTCGTGGCGAAGTTTCGTATGACCACCCAAGCAGAACAAACAACAACACAAAAAAAACCAACAACAACAACAACAACAAAAACGACGACGAAAGGATTCTCGTACGAAGAAAAAAAAAACAAAAAACAAAAAAACAAAAAATGCTCGTTAGCACCAAGGTGTCTAGATCCGGTGTGCTGTACATAGCGTAGTGGATATCGAGTCCTTGTTAGCACATTGAGAGTGACCACGGGTAACTATGCCTGCTCTAATGCCCAGACTAGGCTAAAGCCACGTACGTCCCAGTGACGCTGCCAAAAGGGCAGTTTGAATGGCTACCTCGCTAACGTTAATCAGCCGTCGGGTTATCGGACAGGCATCGGGCAAGTATCGGGCAAACTATATTGCTGTCTCTGTCAATCTTCGTTTACTATTTGACTTGGACACGTAGGTCACTTACGCGGTCCACTGGCCTTTATAACCTGGTGGCAGAACGTCATTTAGAATAAGAAACGCATAATTGGATAATGCGTCTGGGAAGGCTGTTTGCATTGTACCGAGCGGTACCCCTGAGCCATTGCGCTCTGTATTTCCTGAGTAGTCCTTTTCAGGGGCTTTGAGTGGGCTTGACTGGAACTCTCTTGAGGGCCGTGTAGGGTTTGTGTCAGCCGCAGATTCAGGAGATCCCCGAATCGATGTCTCAGCTAGCCATTTTGTCAGCACTGGGTTTTTATGTTTTTCCACTTTTACAGAATACAGTTTTTTTGCCATTGAAACCAGTTAACCATTGTACATATAGGGTGCAACACTCCGGGTGTACTTCCCAACCTTAAATGCCCCGGGTCTGAGCAGCGTGAGGCTGAAAGTGCCCCGGGTCTAAGCAGCGTGAAGCTGGAAGTGCCCCGGGTCTAAGCAGCGTGAGGCTGGAAGTGTCCCGCGTCTAAGCAGCTTGAGGCTGGAAATGCCCCGGGTCTAAGCAGCTTTAGGCTGGAAATGAACGGGTCTAAGCAGCTTGAGGCTGGAAGTGCCCCGGGTCTAAGCAGCTTTAGGCTGGAAGTGCCCCGGGTCTAAGCAGCTTGAGGCTGGAAGTGCCCCGGGTCTAAGCAGCGTGAGGCTGGAAGTGCCCCGGGTCTAAGCAGCGTGAGGCTGGAAGTGCCCCGGGTCTAAGCAGCGTGAGGCTGGAAGTGCCCCGGGTCTAAGCAGCGTGAGGTTGGAAGTGCCCCGGGTTTAAGCAGCGTGAGGCTGGAAGCGCCCCGAGTCTAAGCAGCGTGAGGCTGGAAGTGCCCCGGGTCTAAGCAGCGTGAGGCTGGAAGTGCCCCGGGTATAAGCAGCGTGAGGCTGGAATTGCCCCGGGTATAAGCAATCTGATCATCTTCACCTGGAACTGTTCCTTTGATTTTTCAGCAGAGTACTAGGACAATACAAGGACATGCGCACATGGTAAGATGATGTCATCGTTCCACCCTGACGTTTGGATGACGTAGTTTCCTTCACCAATTGTGCACATCGTCCCGTAATCGGGAGGGGAGCCGGGGTGGTCGAATGGTAGAACGTTGGACTTCTAATGCTCGGGTCGTGAGTTCGATCCCGGCTCGGGCCAAATATTTGTGCTGGCTTTTTTATCGTTGCCCCGTCTTTGATATCACCCTATGTGGTGGAAAAGGACGTTAAACCCCCAAACACCCACCCCACCCGTAATCGGGACTCTCAACAACAACATTTATGTACAGATATGATTTTACAACCTGCTTAATTTGCTGGTTGAAGAAAATCACGAGGTGGTTCTTTGTTTCAAGAAAGACAAAAGTTTGTTTTGATGTCCTTGGTGGCTCTACAGAGCCAGGAAAAACCTCAACCCCCCCCCCCCCCGGCCCCCAACCCTCACCCCACCCCCTCTCTGAATAAATTAGGCCTAAATGGGTTGCACAAGAGATCACTTGTCTTGCGCCTTTGAACCTCGCACATCATGACGAATTACGCAACTATGACGTCACAAGATCCAGGAAATGCTTACGAGAATGGTTTCCGTACTGGATCAAAGACTCGTCAATGTCACACCCAAAATCTAGTGGCTTACACACTGGTTATATCTAGAGGCAGACTTGGATATATGTATGTATCTCATTAAATATTTACAATGGACTAGCGTACGCAGCTGTATCGTCAGCACTGCAGTCATCACAGAAACGACTTACCCTTTCATTTTCTAACTAGTATTTGGTGGCTGATTTTTATTCTGGCGTTTTGGAATTTGTGGGGTTTTTGCCAGTTTTTCTCTCTTTCTGTCTGTCATTTTGTTAAAACACTTGATGTGATGTTTCCATTTTTGTCCAAAGCCACTCTAAAGTGAGTGCAAACTGAAGCTTTTGCGTGTGTGTGTGTGTGTGTGATGGTGTGCGTGCGTGCGTGCGTGCGTGCGTGCGTGCGTGTAGAGATGGAGGGGGGGGGGTTTCATTTCGAAATCATGTATGCTTCAGTTCAAACAATTCGGTCACAGCAACAACAACAACAACAACAAAAAAAGCATCGATACACACGCTGTCAACAGAGAGGACAAAATGTAAACCGCAACAGACGCCATTTGCATTCTTGCGCTCTTCATAACAGGATTTCTCGCGTGCGAACCCGTGATAACCGTTGGGCGCGTTCAAAGGGCACGCTGCCCCCGATCAGCCAGTCTGCCACCTCTTTTCACAGAGCTTGTCACAACCGAAAACACCAAGGGAGGTAAAAAGGGGAAAAGACAGACGAATTAAAAAGTAGCACGCAAACCGCTGACAAGTCTCGTTATCGTTGAAAACCCGGATGTCAATCAGAGTAGCGGCCCTTTGCGTGATTTTTGCACGTTCAGCGCGCGTTTTCCCCCGGAAGAAAGCGGTGCCGAGATGGGAATGTTATTGTCCAAGAGGATTTGGCGCTTTGGGACAGTGTGAGGAGTTTATCATTTTGTGTCTGTATCAAATTGGCCCTTTTTGAGAAAGTTTGAAAAAACAAAAAATAAAAAGTTTCTTTCTCATACAAGCTTTAAAATCACATCATTTTCGCCTGCATTACAGAGACTAAATTGGCCGTTCCACCATCACTGTCATCATCATGATATTGAAAAGGATGTATTATGACTGTGTGTATGTAATGTGTATGTAATGTTCTGCTATTGTGAGGCGCCCATAGCTCCAGCAGGAGGTTGGGCGCCAGACAAATCCTCATTATTATTATTATTATTATTATTAAACTGGTTTTGGCACGTACAGAATTTATTGTTCATTATACGTTAATCTTCTTCAAACGTCAGGCTGAAAATTGTAGCTGACTAGCATGTTTGTTGTATAAAATTATCTTGCAGCAAAGATTGCTGGACTGCAAAATAAATATGGCTTATTTCCCTCGTGACATCCTGGAACTGTCCATGTAGATTTAATTAATGCCCTCAGCAAAACATCACTGAATAATCGATGTAATTACAAAGGTTCTCATTTTCTTCAGAGTGTTGAAAGCTTTTTGCTTTTCTCTATCTCATCTGCCTTAATTCAAAAAGACACTGAACTGGGAAACACAAGTCTAGATGAGCGTTTCAAGAAAGCATCCTCGTAATCGCATTTTTTACGTTTTCTAGTCGCCACCTCTCTCTCTCTCTCTCTCTCTCTCTCTCTCTACCCCCCTCCAAAAAACACCACGAAAAAAATCCGGAAGCGGTACAAAAGCCAGCACGAGCCAATCATGCTGTGAGATCTCCCCTTTTTCTGCAGGAGACACAAGTAAATTCTGGAATAATGAGTGCGACTGCAAGCCATTTCCTCGCAACTCGGGCCTGTCCATTGTCAAATTGGTCTCGGCTTTTACAGCTTCACTGCCTTGTTCCTGTTAGTGGGGGGAGCTTTTCCCCCGGAACCCATTAGTTGCAGGAAGGCAGCTGGGGTGTCGGAAACCCACCACAGAGTTTGAGGCACTGTCCAACAAGCTTTAAATCCTTTTTCCCCCTTTTCAGCGTCTTATACATTTTCTTTCTTCTTCTCCTCCTTCTTGTTCTTCTTCTTCCTCCCCCCCCCCCCCTTTGCTTCCATTCCCTTCTGTTTTCTCTTTCACCCTAGCGCATTGCAAACCTGCTCCGGGTGAGTACAGTCGTTGCTGGCTTTGTATAAATAGAGCTTACATGATTAGTTCGCGTGGTTTACGGCGAAAGACTAACCCCGAGATGGTTCGATTGTCTGTGTAGCTACCGAGCCTCCGAGCAGAATAGAATTTCACCCCGAAAAGTGAGCAAAATAATTGTGCACCGGCCGTGACGTAAGAGTTCCAAATGTTTGAAAATGACGCACTTTCGGATTGATGACGTAACTGGAGTGTGTTTTGTGAACTCGTAAACCACTGAGTGGGATAATGGAAAGTCATAACTCACACTTTCGCTCTCTGTTTCATTACTATTTTCGGACGTAAAGCACTCATAGTTAACTCACTGAACATTAATTTTTGCACTGGCGAGTAATGTAAACGGGTTAATTCCATCTTTGCAAAACCAGCTTACGTTTTAGGACAGTTTCGTTCGTGAGTACAGTGCACCTTTACACTGTCTTAGTGATCAGTACAACTCCTAATGCGACACAATGTTGTTTGCACTTTGCGCGAGCTGTAGAAGATTCCAATTTTACTTCTGTTGTTACACTACTTGAGAGCCCAGTGTTGTCATTCGACGCGTCATCGAGTACGATTCTGTTTGCTCAGTGCCAGCATTACAGACGCCAGGGCCCGCATGTAAAAGTCGGGGTTAGGGAGATTAGCCCCGGGTTAGAGTCTAACCTCGAACTAGACTAGCTCTAGGGTTAAATTTTCTGGGGTTTTTTTTTTTTTTGGTTTGTTTTTTTTTTTTAAATCAGGAATCGGGTCCATTCCAGCAAGGTGCCTATGCCGTTACAGAAGGATTTTTGACTTTCTTTCTTTGCTTCCTTTTTATTATTTAATTTTGTTTTTGGGTTTCTTTTGTCCTAGTCTGGGTTACGCCCGTAGCTGTGGGCTAAATTAACCTCGAGTTTTGCATACGGGCCCTGGTGTCTAAGTGGTGTGATGACAGATAGCACGAAAACAGCGACAAACCTCCCACAGGGGTGGGTGGGTGTTTGGGGAGGGGGGGTTTAACGTCCTTTTCCACCACATACGGGTGATGTCAAAGACGGGGCAACGATGAAAAAGCCAGTACAAATATTCGGCCCCAGCCGGGATACGAACTCACGACCCGAGCATTTAGAAATCCAACGCTCTACCATTCGGCCAACCCGGCTCCCCTCGGTAGAAGGTGGAAAAAGGATAAATAAATATACGCACACATACATATATAGATCAACTAAGCAGATAAGCAGTGTAAAACAAAGGAAAACAAAACGCGCGCACAGAGAGAGAGAGAGAGAGAGAGAGAGAGAAACGACAAACTCAGCCAAGCCAAAATTCCATTTTGTGTGCAGCATTTACCGGACAATAAAGAATTCATTCCTATCTATCTATCTATCTATCTATCTGTCTGTCTGTCTGTCGATCTATCTGTCTATCTATCTATCTATCTATCTATCTATTTTAATGTAATCACAAGACATTCTTTGCAGTTTGTCGTCAGATGTCAAGCGGTGTGTTCGCCATACTGGGCCAGAAGGAGGTTGCCAGCAGAGCCATCGTGCGTTCCTTCACCAACACGTTTCACATGCCGTTCGTGACCCCGTCGTCTGTGTCGCCTGTCCGCAAGGACGAACTGCGATACGAGCTGCACGTGCGTCCCGACAACACACCCGCCATTGTTGACGTCATCAGACACTTTCAGTGGAGGCACATCCACTACCTGTATGATTCAGACGAAGGTGATTTTGTCGTTGATGTTGATGGGTTTTCAAGTAGGTAACAGTAAAGAGACACAAGAGTGAAACAATGTCTAGGAGTAGCTCTGTATTCATACTGGTAGCTAGTGTCACTCTCAAGACGTAGTGGTGTTGTGTGGATAACTGTTATCGGCTAGCTCTGTGTGTCGGTCTTGCGCATTCACTGTACGCCACGTGGCAGCTGGAATCAAGCTCGGATCTCGCTATGCAGCAGCTATTGTTTTACCTTCGTTGACAGTTGACAAATACGTAACTTGCCCCTCGAGACTGTCTACATTGTCTCAATTCACACTACAAGACTTGGCCGTTCAGTTGGCGGTTGGGTGGGTGTTTGGGGGTTTAACGTCCTTTTCCACTACATATGGTGATATCAAAGACGGGGCAACGATGAAAAAGCCAGCACAAATATTTGGCCCCAGCCGGGATCGAACTCACGACCCGAGCATTAGAAGTCCAACGCTCTACCATTCGACCACCCCGGCTCCCCTTTCAGTGAGGCAATTCACACCATAAGACGTGGCCTTTCAGAAAAGTCTTTGGCATTTAGCTTGTCGCTTGAATGTGTTCCTTCATTTAGTTCTAGGTATTTATCTTTTACTTTCAGTATCTGAATGTGTATCAGTGAGAGGTTGTGATAAACTGATCTTTTGAATGGCAGGTGTGTGTGTGTGTGGGGGGGGGGGGATGCAACCTTCATTAAGTTACGTGTGTTTTTACAGGTGGTTCTTGGACTTCCCATGTACAGTTGTCCAGCTGTATCAACAACGGATGACCAGCTCCGTTAACGAGTAACTATTTCTTTCTTGCAGGTTTGTTGAGACTGCAGCAGATATTCCGCGCGCTGGGTAACGAGAGTAACAACTGGTTCTCCGTGAATCGCCTGGTGGACGTGACGGACGTGCATGACGACCTCAAGGCTGTGGACAAGAGCGGAATGGCGGGACCCAAGAGCTTCGTGCTCGATCTCTCGTCAGAGTTCGCATACGAGCAGGTTCTTAAACAGGTCAGTGAAATGTTCGCCGAATTTTTAAAAACGCAAGTAAGTGGATGTTGTAGATGTGTGTGATCCGACGTCAAATTTTTATCAAGGGCGGCCGGTGGGAATAGTGTATCGATTCCTGCCATTTGTGCGAGAGGTTGGAGGCTCGAGTCCCGTCTGACGCATCGGAATTTTGACCTTTTGTTGCCGTTCGTTAGTGTGTAACAGTCATTTATGTTTGTGTGTATTGTTGTGCTTTATGTCATCTGTGTACTGTCAGTGATACCTGTTTTATTTTTATTTTGACGTACGACGCTTAGAGCCTGTGTAATTTCCATGTATAGGCGCCTTATAAGTTGTTTATTATTAATAGCATGGGGCACTTTTCATTCGGGCCGGTTGTCTAAGATTTACTCCTGATACCTCAGTCCCAGTTCCGCTGCACCCGAACGCAGTTCGAGATTCCGAAATCTAAAGAGTGGACCCGACCCTTGAAACCAAGTCATTGTAAAACATGGACGACTGATGTGCGAAATAATGCGCGTGGTTCAAGTGAGCGTCCGTTTTGGGTTCAGTCGGTTGAGCTAAACAACTGACTGAAACATGTGTTCAGTAGACACTAGTAGTAGTAGTAGTAGCAGTAGCAGCAGCAGCATTAGTAGTTGTAGTAGTAATAGTAGTGGTAGTAGTAGCAGCAGTAGTCGTAGTAATAGTAGTAACAGTAGAAGTAGCAGTAGTAGTAGCAGTAGTAGTAGATGTTATAGTACCATTAGTAGTAGTTATAATAGTAGTGGTAGCAGTAGCAGTAGTAGTAGTAGTAGTTATAGTAGCAGCAGTAGTAGTAGTAGTCGTAGTAGTAGTAGTAGTAGTGATAGTTGTTATCGTAGTAGTAGTGGTAATAGTATTGGTAGCAGTAGTAGTCGTAGTAGTAGTAGCAGTAGTAGTTGTAGTATTAATAGTAGTGGTGGTAGTAGTAGGAGCAGTAGTCGTACTAGTCGTAGTAGTAGTAGTAGCAGTAGTAGTTGTAGTAGTAATAGTAGTAGTGGTACTAGTAGGAGCAGGAGTCGTAGTAACAGTAGTATCAGCAGTAGCCGTAGTTGTTGTTATAGTAGTTGTAGTAGCAGTAGTAGTGACACCAGTGTAACTACCGTGTATCGTATCTGTACTATAAAGAGCCGAGTATCTCAAGCAATTAAGCACCGTCCAAACTCATGATCAAGCTCGGAAAGACCTCGGTTCGAAACCTGACTTGGCCAAAAATTTCAATTGAAAAAGATGTACAGGCTTTTAACAGTGCACTTTTGAGTGAAATAACTTTACACAGTCAATTATAGTGTTGCCACAAAGGTGTTTATTTCGTTCTAAGGCTGTGATGACTAGGAGAAAAACTGTTATATGTAGTTTGACACGCTGCCAGCTGAATGTCACAGTACTATTGATTTGGGCAGAGGCTCCATGTTCACCACAAGTGTCCTTAACAAGCCCCTGTGTGAACTGCTGGCAGATTTCCATGCTGTGTTATTGAGGATGTTCCCCTTAGAAACTTCATCCACGATAGCGCATTGTACCATAATTATGCAACATCAGTAGATAGGAGCGTTACTGCTTGCACCGTGGGGTAGGTGGGTGTTTAGGAGTTTAACGCCCTTTTCCACCACATAAGGGTGATATCAAGGACTGGGCAACCAGAAAAAGGCCAGCACAAATATTTGGCCCCAGCCGGGATTCGAACTCACGATCCAAGCATTTGAAATCCAATTTAACGCTCTACCATTCGGCCACCCCGACTCCTCCTTGCACCCCGCTGTCATTGTTTGGTAGATGAATTCAAATAAGAAGTTTCTGGTTAAAATTCATCTCAAACGTTTCCCCTCAACTAGAATTAGATCTGACAAGCATCCAACAACGATATGCAAACTTCTCCACTTAGCCGATGTGTGGTATTTTACTCCTGCTATGTCGCCCTCTTCGTGCACTCGCAGAAACGACACGGTATACAACAGAATACAACTCCAATACTTTATTAAGAGAAGATGCGCTGAGAACAAATTCATGAAAGAAGAAGAACCCAGAACGCTGTGCAGGGCTGCTTATAATATAAGTATATTATACTAAACAGGTCAGATCTAGAACATTCCTCAACTTACTGGCAAGTTGGAAATCTTTCCAAGGTGACGTAACCTACTGACGTTACTGCACCAGCATGTTCTGGGATGGTCTAGAAATTTCCATCGAAATGCAGTGGCTCAACAAAGGGTGATTTGGGGCGTGTGAAATTATTGACATCTCAGAAAAGTGCAGAAAAATAGGCTTTGTTTGGGAATTTAAAAAAAAAATCTATAGCATTGTGTAGGCCTGAGAAATATTTGTTGAAAAACTTGCTGTTGAAAAGTGGCCATTTTGAGAGTGGTTGGTAATGTGTGACGTGGGAATCGTCTCGGTACAGAGTGGTTGTATTAAATGCTGACTTTTAACATGTTTATGAGCTACATCATTCAGCCTTGAATCTATCACAGAGACTGTATCAGTTGTTCAAGGACCCGAAAATGCACACACACACACACACACACACACACACACACACACACACACACACACACACACACACACACACACAAGTCGCTAAATTTGACACCCCCTCCTGCCCCCCCCCCCCCCAACAGTTTTGTTCGGTTTTCTTAAAAGTGGCTGAGCGTCACAAATACAATAAACTAAAAACGTCTGCTCACAGCATGGGATACGCCTTATCCTACATCGGTTAGTTAGTTAAGTTATTTACGGCTTAACGCCACGCAAGCACGGCAACAAAGACTATTTCGCGGCTATATCCTACATCGGAGTTGGGTTTCTTTATTGTTCAATTGTTGCAAGCGATCTAAACCATCAGTTGTCCAAGCATTTTTTTTTTTAATCTTTCAATGAGGTAAAACTGTCAGCATTTCTATTTTAGGGAGTGATATACGTTTTCCCATGGAGCTCTTATGAGCTTTCACCAAAAACAAAATGGCGTCAAGCTGAAAACTGACGTAGCTGACGTGTCTTCCGCGCAAACGACAAAAATCCTACAATGTTTCTTTTCTCGCACCTCTTCCTTAACTACAGAGTCCACTTTGGTCCGTAACACCCAACTTACCCCGGACCCGTTCCAGAGTGCTTTCACTCTTCCCAAGGGGTTAATTCTGAACGCGTGTTGCCCTAGAGGAAAGTGGGAAAAGAGGCGGTTGTCAAAGGGTTAATGACTGCTTTCAGTGTCCGTTGAATGGACGGAGGTTAACATTAGCGATCACCCAACCCTGTTATTGGGGCTGACGCCATGTCTTGACGATGGAGCCAACTATAGTTTACAGCCGCGGGGGTGGTAGTGGTGGTGGTGGTGATGTCGTTCAGAAAGTGTGTGTGTGTTTTGGGGTGCGTGCGTGCGTGTGTGTGTGTGTGTGTGTGTGTGTGTGTGTGTGTGTGCGTGCGTGCGTGCGTGCGTGCATGCGTGCGTGCGTGCGTGTGTGCGTGTGTGTGTGTGTGTGTGTGTGTGTGTGTGTGTGTGTGTGTGTGTCCCAACCATATGAAAAATACCACAGCCTAAACCCCGCCCCCCTTTACACACCAAATACAGCCAGCCACAAGTGGATTATTTTCTTAGTGTCATTTATTCTCAGTATAATGCCTCTTATTTCCCGTTGCGTTCCTGTTGTAGCCTAGAGATCGCGAAAAGCCACTGCATTTCGATGGAAATTACTAGACCATCCCAGAACATGCTGGTGCAGTAACGTCAGTAGATTACGTCACCTTGGAAAAATTTGCAACTTGCCAGTAACTTAGTTGAGGAATGTTCTAGATCTGACCTGTTTAGTATATAAGCAGCCCTGCACAGCGTTCTGGGTTCTTCTTCTTTCATGAATTTGTTCTCCGTGCATCTGTTAATAAAGTATTGGAGTTGTATTCTGTTGTATCCCGTGTCTTCTCTGGGAGTGCACGAAGATAGCGACATAGCAGGAGTAAAATACAACAGTTCCGAAACAAAATGGCCCCCATTAAAGACCAGATGGTGTTCCCTGTTGTTGTTGTTGTTGTTGTTGTTGTTGTTGTTGTTGTTGTTGTTGTTTTGATGCTGATGCCACTATTGCCTTCCAAGTGTCATCTGATGCAAAACGACTTTTGATGGCTGGTATATTTCAATTTAAAAAAAAAATCTCCTGTTTTAACACTCATGTGACTTAAAAAATGAAAACAGTTCGACGCTATCACTCATTTGAATTTCTCCCTCTAACCCTATTTCAATTGAAAAAAAACTCTCTTGTTTTAAGAAAACAGACTACTAAAAATGAAAATAGGTCGACGCTCTCACTCATTTGAATTTCTTTTCGAGTTCGTGTTGTCCTGATCTTTTGTTCGCATCAGTGTGGTTTCTGTCTCCCAATGTGTTTGTACTGAAAGCTTGAAAGGGATGTTCCCACAGAGAACGAATCACCCAAAAAATTGAAACACTGACAGTTTTATCTCCTTGAAAGTTAAAAAATATGTAGAGGATTCTAACCGCATTACTTGGCGAAAGTTTTGCGATTGGAACAGATCGACACGCGGAAACGAACATCAATTACTTTGATGTGTGTGTGTGTGTGTGTGTGTGTGTGTGTGTGTGTGTGTGTGTGTGTGTGTGTGTGTGTGTGTGTGTGTGTGTGTGTGTGTGTGTGTGTGTGTGTGAGAGAGAGAGAGAGAGAGAGAGTTTTCCTGAAGACTATCACAGAGACCACCATTCCCGCACACAGAGCGAGCAACTAAAACTGAGATGTCGTGGACGACACAAAACCTGCAATTTCTCAAGAGGAAAGGGGCAATACCCATCTCCTATGCTTTCATGCATGAATTTTCATCAAGGGGTTGCCACTCTCCCGCGGGAGGTGTTTGTAATGGCTGGACAGAAATGGAAATAGCATGTCGTTGCCAAAAAAACCCAGCTATCTGTAAATACGACTAGAGCGACAGAATGTAATGTTTTTGGCGATCACAGTGTTGTGGGAATGAGCTCAGACCATTTCGGCATTTGCGACAAACCTCTCACAGAAACAGAAGTTCAGAAAGCCTTGTTGGTATTGTTTGGTGCAAAGGGGAAAGAGGACTGTCAATTGATTGTTGATTGTTATTTCGAATTCTTTCTTTCTTTCTTTCTTTCTTCTTTCCTTTCTTAACTCTTAAGAGCTAACCACCCCCTGCCCAGTATATGATGAGACTCGTGAAAAAGAATAAGTCATTGTACACCAGTAGGAGCCACTTCAAGCCACTGTTACTCAAGGCGTGGGCCGTTCGCCGCTAGGCCCGAGACCACTGCAGAATGCGTAGTAGTGGCTTGAAGTGGCTGCAAGTGATATGACGATTTCAAATAAGATTTCGATATTTGCGTGGGCTATTCAGAGTTAAGACAAGCTTGTCATATTCCGTATTGGTGTCAGACCTTGGGTTTTAGGTGCAAGTAATCTCTCTCTCTCTCTCTCTCTCTCTCTCTCTCTCTCTTTCTCTCTCTCTCTCTCTCTCTCTCTCTTTCTCTCTCTCTCTCTCTCTCTCTCTCTCTCTCTCTCTAGGGAAAGGGTGGGGGAGGGGGGCATGTGTATCTGTACATACGTTTCTTCTATTTTTTTCTCGTAGGATGTAGGTTCCCTTTTCTATTTGCTGTTAAAGTTTTGCTTTTTAATTTACGACTGTTAGTTTACTTTGTAGTTTGTTTGAGTTAACAACAGCAAGTTCGTAAACTGACGAACTTTCTCTGTCAAAACTTTTACCGTTGATAAATAAAGTTTCATCATCATCATCATCATCATCATTCTCTCTCTCTCTCTCTCTCTCTCTCTCTCTCTCACACACACACACACACACACACACACACACACACACACACACACACACACACACACACACACACACACACACACACACACACACACACACAACGACATTGCTTTCTAAAGGACAAAATATAAAGAAAATTGGGTTCGTTCAGTTACGCATGCTGTCATTTTTTTCATATGTCGTCAGATCGGAATTTTGCGATTTGTTTCCTGAAAAATAAGAGTGAATCCCGTATGATGTGAAAAACAAGACGTTTTCCGGTCGAGGTGACCTGTAAGATGTGATGTTTATCGGAAGAAAACGATTTCAGATCCTGGTCTCCTTGATCTAAGATAATGTTCCCATAGGGTTTTGTTGTCTGATTCCCGTTTGAATTGCGACTCGCTGTTTGTCTCGAGGCGTAGAGCTGTCTCTTTCCCTGTCTGTCTGTCTGCCTGTCTGCTTGTCTGTCTGCTTGCGTGCCTGCCTGCCTTCCCAGGCTGTCTGTGTGTCTGTCTTTTTTATACTTTAGTAGATCAGTCTGCAGAATAACAAACAACAAATGTTAAAGAATGGTTTCTGAGTCAGTCATCTTCTACCCTATGATAGTATCGTCCTCTCTCTCTCTCTCTCTCTCTCTCCTGTGAATCAGTGGCCCATTGCGTGCCCGTACAGTATGCGTGCTTCATCAAAGTTTCGCATCAATGGATTTTTCCCTTCGCTTTACGCCGACTTACGACAGCTTTGCGTGCACGTTTTGTTAAAAACGCCCCGGCCAAAAAAAACATTTTACAAATATATTCAGTTTTCGCGAGTTCTGACTGGGGACCCCGTTACACAGACGTGGTCGAATTTTATCATCGCGAAAGTTCACAGTGAAATGCATTTCTCCCGGGATACTCAGAAACAGGACTCGGCCGAAAGGGTGAATTAAATTTTGCCCGATTCAGTTGAACGAGTGTGAAGAGATTACTGCTTTGGAAATCCAATTACTGGCGGGCAAGGACGGCGGGGAATGGAGGCTGGAAAAGAAAGGGGGTTTTCGTCTTTCCCTGGCCTAATTTCGTTTTCTTGAGCATCTCTGTGGCATTCCTATCCCCCACCCTCCCGATCCCCTCTCAACACAGGCACTCTCACACGCGCGTGCGCACACTCACACACACGCGCGCGCACACACACACACACACACACACACACACACACACACACACACACACACACACACACACGCACGCACGCACGCACGCACGCACGCACGCACTGCACGCACACACGCACGCACGCACCCACGCACGCACGCACGCACACACACATACACACACACACACACACACACACACACACACACACACACACACACACACACACACACACACACACACACGCACGCACACACACACACACGGAGCCTTTCTTTTCAGAGGTGCCGGACTAAATTTCTGAAAGCGCGCAGCTCTTCTTGTGCTTTGTGCCCGCTGCGAATTGTGCGAATTTCTGAGCAGCGAAATTAGCTGTCTTATTCCTGACAGGCTGACGGAGGGGGATTACAGCGGCTTGACGGGACACTGGGCTGATTTCTTGCCTCCCTCGTTCTTCCTTCTTGTCCTCCTACTCCCCCAATAGCTACTCCCACCCCCCCCCCCTTCACCCCCCCCCCACACACACACACAAACACACACACACCCCATACTCCCAACTCATTATTACCACTGGCGGCGTCCTAGCTTTCTATTCACCGCGGCCCGGCGTAAAGATGAGCAACTTTGAAACTGTGAAAAAAAAAAAGTGTTTCAGATATGACACACGCTGTGACTGTTGCGTAAATGAGCCTCAAAAGACTGTCGAAGAGTTCTTCTCTCTTTGTTTTATGTAAATAGGGTGTCACGTGATAGGAATATGTCGCCGGGAAACGCTCAACACCTCCGTGGTGTGACTGACCAGACGACATATTTTGACTTATAACTTAGCAGCGACGCTTAGGAGAGGACCATAATCGTGCAAGCTTCTTAACCTTTACTGTGTGAGCTGGGTGTAAAGCACACAGGACTGTCACGCGAACCCATGACCTCTGGCATTGCGGACAAGTCTCTTAACCACTAGACCACCGACCGCCCCATGACACACTCATGACACCCTTAGTTTTCAAACTTGTGTTTTGACACTTTAGAACTACCGGACAACCTGGACATGAAATGAGTATCTCGAAAAACAATACAACAAGGTCCAAAGTCAGTAACATGTAGTCTTTGAACAGGATGAAAAAAACACCCAGTGACTTTTTTGTGCTTTTATTCATTACAGTCGCATTTTTCAAACTTGCGGTGTGAGACTTCATGTATTCCTCGACGAGAGTTAGAACTATCGTACAAACCTAAACATGAAACAATGCCATTCCACTTTTTTATGCAGATAAATATAATTGTGTCATTTTTTTGTGCAGGGCCCGCATGTAAAAGTCGGGGTTAAGGAGTTTAGCCCTGGGTTAGAGTCTTTTATAACCTCGAACTAAACTAGCTCTACGGTTAAATTTTCTGTTGTTTTTTGTTTATAATCAGGGAGCGGGTCCATTCCAGCAAGGTGCCTATGCCGTTATAGAAGGATTTTTGTCTTTCTTTCTTCGCTTCCTTTTTTATTTCATTTTGTTTTGGGGTTTATTTTGTTTTAGTCTGGGTTAGGCCCGTAGCCGTGGGTTAAATTAACCTCGAGTTTTACATACGGGCCCAGAAAATCAGTTTTTGTTTGCGATTTTTCTGCAGAGAACCAGTGTTTCTTTAAGTGTCGATTTTTGTACAGAAAACCATTTTTTTTTTTTTTTGGCTGAACAGTATCGTCGGAAACAAACTGGTTTTCTTCAAGAAAAACAGGATTTTCTTTTATCTCTGCAGAAAAACTACTTCTAAACTGCTATTTTGTCAGATTTCGCCAACGGTATTATGCTTTGTCGCCATAAATTGTTGTCTCAGTGGACACCTTCAAACCACTACGTTATGTACACTCCGTGATGTTATCTTGATTTTGTCATCACAATCAGGCCAGATGGATCGTTGAGCTCGGATAAGTTGCCTTGTGTCCCTTCAACTGTTTCCTTGTTCTCGCAGAATGTCGAGGGAAATTGGAAGTGATTTTGTCGGCGTGTTTCTATTGTGTGCGTGATTAAGAACAGGGAGGAAAAAACTGTGCTTGCTGAGGAAGTAATCACCGTTTGATGTCAGCTAGTCTGTATAAAAAAAACTAAACAGCATTTTATTCAGCTTCAGATTTAATTAAGGTGTAATTAAGCTCTCTCTCTCTCTCTCTCTCTCTCTCTCTCTCTCTCTCTCTCTCTCTCTCTCTCTCTCTCTCTCTCTCTCTCTCTCTCTCCCTCCCTCCATAGACGTGCAGCAAAGCTACTTTTACCGAACCCTCATCTTACAGCTGATGAAAAGCTAAACCAGCTGCAGCTTCTTCCCCTGTCAAAACACCTGCTATACAACAAAGGAATTTTCATGTATAAGCTATGGACCAGAAAGGCTCCTAACTATGTATCCGACTGTTGCCACCGCTCAGCCTCCCGATATGGCAGTTCAAACAACCTGTGTATCATTCCAAAGCCGCGAAATGACATTTTAAAAGCAGTCTTTCATTTTCTGGAGCGGCATTATGGAACAGTCTTCCAGCCCATGTTAAACACGCATGCTCTAACACAAACTTCAAACAGCTTTTCTTCAAATATCTCATGTCACACGATGTTTAATCCTCCCACAGTTTATTCACGCCCATTCCTACACTATGATGTATTGACATAATTGGTTTTTTCATCACGATTCTTAAATGTTCCTGTCTTATTAGAGTGTAGTTTCATTTTCTATGGTTTTATTGCTATTTTGCTTTTTCCTGTTGCATTACATGTGTGTGTGTATTTTTCTGTTTAGATAGATACTACTAGAAATAGCCACGGCAGGCATGAAAATTGACTGTTTCACGTTAACTGCCTCTACCGTTGGAAAATGAAGTTTTCTTGATTCTCTCTCTCTCTCTCTCTCTCTCTCTCTCTCTCTCTCGTTCTGCTTTCACACTCCAGCGTCTTGTTCTCTTTTCAGATTCCAGAAGTCGGCATGAATAAATTTGGATACAACTATCTTCTAGGAACTTTGGTAAGAGAGTTAATTTGGTGTGATTTTTCAGCGGTTGTTGTTTCCAAAATAATTACAAAAAAAAAAATTCATCTGAAATGGAAAACAAAAGGCCAAGAAAACTTCCGCATCTGTGCACAACAGTTCTTTGCTATTCTCTGAATGAAACCATTGCACGCCAAACGATACTGACCTGCTGTTATTTCCCCTTTGTCACGCATGATCAGGATTTCAAGAGATTGGACCTCTCACGTTTCCGTCACGGTGGAGTGAACGTGACGGGATTCCAGTTGCTGGACCAGAAGCAGCGGTCCGTGGATGACCTGAGGAGGGCTCTGCAGGACATTAGGAACGTTCGGGCCGATGAGCGAAGCGTGGACAAAGACGAGCATCCGTTGCCTGTAAGATATTTTCGCCCGGGAGAGTTGTGAGAGACAGGGTGGGACGTATATGGGCTTTTCCGAGTGTACAAGTGCCATGCTGAAGTGAACTTGGTTTGGAGAGGGAAGGGGCAATTGTGTGTGTGTGTGTGTGTGTGTGTGTGTGTGTGTGTGTGTGTGTGTGTGTGTGTGTGTGTGTGTGTGAGCAAATTGTTGTTTTTGTACCATTGTCGCTTCTTTTCACATCAGAACATTCTCCAACACAAATCTTTTTATCCTGTAAACGTGAATAATGCAATGTGTTTGTTTGTAATGTAACTTCTTAAGTGATATCGCCAATTCACCTGCAACAATACTATCGTCAATTCACGTCTAGCGTGTCGCTGCAGGTTGGCGCCGCCCTGACTGTGGACGCCCTTAAGCTGATTGAGGGCGGTATTACCGGAATGCTGGATGACGACCCGGAAGTATTTCGCTGGATCTTCAGACGGCGCATTGTCTACAACTACAACCGCACGCGGGGAATCCCCTGCAATACCCGACCACCCATACCCTGGATGCATGGCGCTAACATACTGAGGAAAATCAAACAGGTATTAGGGCTGTGCCGTCGGTGGTCTAGTGATTAAGATTCCGAGTTTGAGTCCAACTCGGGGCAGTGCATTTTTTACGTGATGTGTGTGGTGCCGTACATTTCGTGTCGATCGTCGCGAGTTCTGTCCGTGTACTTCGGCTCCCACTCCTCCCTCCCCCCCCCCCCCATAACACCATTTGCTTTGAATAAGTCAAGCCCACATTTATTTATTTATTTATTTATTTATTTATTTATTTTTTTTGGGGGGGATGCAATTCTGAAATTCCAAAACCTATATAGCTGAGCTTTCTACTCCCTTCAATGCGTGTGCTTTACATGAGCGTGCGTCAGTGTTGTGTTCAGCTCACGGCGCCTAGAGCCAATCAGCTCGGTACAGCACCTGTATAATACACATCAGTAGTAGTAGTAGGAGCAGCAGCAGTAGTGGTAGTAGTAGTAGTAGCAGTAGCAGTAGTAGTAGTAGTAGTAGTAGTGGTCGTAGTAGTGGTGGTAGGAAGTATGACACACAGCCACCGGTCCACTCAGTACACATACGCATGGCTGCTTCCGGCCTTCTCACGTACACGCTTTGGCGTAAAGGTCAGCAAAACCCGGTAAAATGCGTCCACACAGCACAAAAACATACTGAAGTACTCGGCATGCGTCACAGGAACAGTCTTTCGGCTCCAGACGTCCAATAATTATGCAGATAATTGGCAAGTTTCAATCAAAAACGTCGAATCTGTGGAGCCTTTAAAAACGTATATTGACTGGACCTTATAAACAGATCACCTGCCATTTTGTTATTGTGGCTGTTGAAACTCAGTAATACGTTTTATAGTCTTGCAAAAGACAGTTTTCTAGAAATCAGAAATCTTTTATTTGTATTTCTGTCGGTTTCCACTTCCAGCAGAATAACATTTACAGAAACGATACATGTATCTTGTATGTTTGACATTACTCAGTTCCTTTCCGAATAAGCTTACGGTCACCGTGTCATTTTCCCGTTCCACCAGCGACCCTTGGAAACCACCTGAGGCTAAGTTGGTTTATGTTTTTGGCACGTGCTTTTTTCTCCAGAAATCCCCTCAAGGCTTGTCTGGCAAATTGACATTCAACGAAGACGGTTCCAGGAAGGAGTTCACCCTGCACATTTACTCCATGGCGCTGGACAAAGGCCTGAAAAAGGTTGGCGGGTATTTCTTCTTCTTTCGCACAAGCCAATGACGAACTCTTTGGCAAAGAGAGATTGTTGTGTCAGGTCTGAAAATGGCTTTAAATCCGTCTTGGGCCCCAGAGAGTACAGGCTTGCCCAGGCTGATTTGGTTTGAAACACAATTCACTGTCTTTCTTTTTTCCTCCCCCCCCCCCACCCCCTTTCCTCTTTCCTCTCTTTCCTTTCCTTAAAATCTTCTTCTTTCTTTCCGCTCGTCACCTGTCATTCGTTTCAGGCAACGATGCGTTCCATACTTGTATTTAATGTTACTGGACTCAGAAAAAAGTCCCAGTGGTAAAAATACACGTGAACGAATGGTTTCCGAAATATTATACCTAATAAAAATATGTAGACCTAACCTGTAACCTGAAAGAATCCAAACAGTAAATACAGTCTTATTAAATCTGAAGTGTTTGAATTAAAATACTTTGTGTGGTACATTTTTCTATAATGTGTGTTTGTGTGTGTGTGTGTGTGTGTGTGTGTGTGTGTGTGTGTGTGTGTGTGTGTGTGTGTGTGTGTGTGTGTGTGTGTGTGTGTGTGTGTGTGCGTGTATGTGTGTGTGTGTGTGTGTGTGGTGTTGTTGTTGTTGTTGTTGTTGTTGTTTTCGACTCCTCTTTCTTGTGTGTGAGTTTTGGTTTCAATGTATTTTCTTCTTGTTCTTAGTTTTCCTTAGTTACGTTGTAGCGACGGCATGTTAGAAAATTGCAATATGCCGTAAAATGTTCACTGTTGTCAACTAAAGAATCATTGTCATTGCCATTGTCTTCTTCTTCTTCTTCTTCTTTATTTTAGGTACTGAAAATATTCAGCCTAAATTCAGATAAGCTGTTTTTTCCTTGTATGTTGAGTTCTTGTGCACAGCTACTGCCCCTGGTAAATTTCACTCTGGCTTCTCTGCCCAGATCGGCACATGGTCCACAGAAGAGCGATACAAGAGTGTGCACGCACAGGGCGAGGGGAACAGGCAGAACAGACCTCAAGACAAACCCACCAACAGCACTCTCAAGATTATCACCTCCATTATTGTAAGTGAAAATCTGAAATACTCTTTTTTTGCTGTCTTATCCATTCGTGTTAACCCAATTCATACCAAGTAAAATTCACTTCCTGTATATGTCCATCAGTCTCCATCTTTCACAGTTGTTATAAGCAAACTAAAAACCCACTTCTTCCAGTCAACCTTCTCTCCCTCGTAGTAAGACTCTTAGTTAATTAGCTGCGAAATGGTCTTTGTTGCTTGCGCAACTCTATCCATCTGTAAATACTCCCCCCCCCCCCCCCCCGGTCTTTTTTTTTCGGGACCCCAGCTGTATGTTATGAAAGTGGTGTGTGTGTGTGTGTGTGTGTGTGTGTGTGTGTGTGTGTGTGTGTGTGTGTGTGTGTGTGTGTGTGTGTGTGTGTGTGTGTGTGTGTGTGTGTGTGTGTGTGTGTGTGTGTAACTGAAATTGTAGAGCGCTCTGAGCCAGCGTCTGCTGGGGTTCTGCGCTATATAAAAGCAATTATTATTATTATTATTATTTTCATCATAATTAGTTTATGTCTGCATGGATTTAAATTTGGTCTGGTGGTAGTGCCGCAGTTTTGATTGTACTCGTGTTAGCAGTTAACTGGTTTTGCATAATTATGTTGACTTTGTCTTTCCGCGACAAATTGCTCAGTTTAGGAAACCGTATTATATCTTGAAGGTGCTATTGCGACCATTATTAGGGGTTTTTTTTGTTTTTTTTAGAAAGACTTCGGTTTTGGAACATTTGCAATTGTGATTGCGCCAGTGCGAAAAAGTAGTTAACACCACTCGCCAGTGCAAACTTTCAGTGAGTGAACTATGAGTGCTTTACGTCCGAAAATAGTAAGGAAACAGAGCGAAAGTGTGAGTTATGACTTTGCATAACCCACTCAATGGTTTACGAGTTGGCAAAAACACACACACCAGTTACGTCATCAGTCAAAGACTCGCAGAGAGTGCGTCATTTCAAACATGTGGAACTCATACGTCACGGCCGGGGAATAGTTGTTGTGTTCACTTATGGGGGTTAAATTTTTTGTTGTTTGGATCACGTAAAAAATGAGCGCACAGAAAATTCTCTGCGAAGTATTTGCGAGTGCACTTTTGAATGTCAGTACATGAGCTAATGCTTTGAATTATATTCTTTATTACATCAAGCTTTTTCGACTGCCCTGCGCATCATTTCCTCACAAGTCAGTGCGCAGAATTTTGAGGGGGTACAAAAGTCACTAGTCACCCTACCAGCAAAATGTCGCAGAAAATGCATGATAGTAGAGCAGTAGAGGTAAGAGTCTGAATGCTCGTGGTATAAACAGCTTACATGATTAGTTCGAGTGGTTTACCACGAAAGACACCACGAGATGTTTCAATTTTTGCCGTAGCCACCTCGCCGGATGCTGCGGGCCTGTGTATGCACGGGGGACAACGGGGCATAGAGTTATCGACGGACCCGGAACAGGTTTGGGGTGGAATGAGTTAACATTGAACACAGTGTAGTTTCGGTCGTTGGAAGTCGCAGTTTCCCGTCAGCAACAACAAACCTGTGTGTGGAGTTCACGAAATCGAGAGCAACCCATTTAAAACAAAAAATCAATTTCTCATCTTACCACACTTGTTTTAACTAAAATAAGCAGGCAGATGTCGGCAAGCTTTCTTTTGGATTTGTTGCTGGATTGGACTCTGAAATTAGTTCTGCGGCTTGCCAGCTCTAGGCAGCCGAAAGCTCTCTCTCTCTCTCTCTCTCTCTCTCTCTCTCTCTCTCTCTCTCTCTCTGTGTGCTTCTTATTTCTTAACTGGGAAATAAGAACCGGTTGCAATGTGCCAAAAGCCCTTGAAGTTTGGGTCGTTTTCTTTCAAAGGCTTGCTCATTAGCAAAGTCTTCTTTGACGTCCATCCGGATTTACGAGGCAGATTGCCACCGCTAATGCAACAGGGGGACAGAACTTTCTTTGCAATCCGCTCAAATTTACTCCCCTTAGGGTTGTATCGGCAGGAAATGTGAGTGCGTTGGGGACGTTGCTGTCGATACAGGAGGCAAGAAGGTATTAAAAATCACATTTCTAACGCTGGAATTCAACTTTGTGATTCCAGTTCATTGGATTGCGGTCATGCAGGTTTCCTTTTCGTGTTGCTGTTGTTTGTTTGTTTGTTTGTTTGTTTGTTTGTTTAAATCTTTTCAGATTATCGCCCCTTCATCGTCATCATTGTCACGGTCGTCATTCATCATTATCGTCATCATAATCCTCACCGTAATCACCACCTCCATCAGTCGTCTTTGTCTTAATGCTCATTATCAACCATCTCTTCTTCACCATCATCATTGTCGTCGTCGTTGGCATCATTGTCGTTCTTGCTCTTGCGCATTTTACCGGTATTGTGAACAGAAATATTCCCATAAGTCCACCAGTTTATCAAGCTCGATCTCCCATTTGCCGTTTCCTTTGTCCTAGTGTAGCAGCTGAACCACCTTCCTAATGCTTGCCGGGAGAGCCGTGGTGGCCGAATGGTAGAGCGTTGGACGGGTCGTGAGTTCGAACCCCGGCTGGGGCCAAATATTGTGCTGGCTTTTTCATCGTTGCCCCGTCTTTCATATCACCCGTATGTGGTGGAAAAGGACGTTAAACTCCCAAACACCCACCCACCCACCTATAATGCTTGCCTCCCTTGTTCAATCGAATTTGACAAGAACTAGTTCCTATACTAGCGCACTATTGGGAAAACGCGGTCGGAATCTTCTGTCCGCGGCGAATCCATGTTCGTGCAGCAGGGAGCAACAAAGCAAAACTGAAACGAAGAAGAACCTGAAAAGGATTACATCTTACTGTTGAAAAGTTGTTTACGAGCTGGTAGATGAGTGATTCAAGCGTTGATTTACGATCTTGTGGTGAATATTTTGTACCAGTCGCCACCAGTAAACAGTACAGTCCCTTTTCGTTTTCTCGGATTTCCCACACCTATAATTTCAGTCTTTGCGGACCTGTCGGGCGACACAGAAAACGTTCAGCGACTTCGTTCGGGATTTCTAATGGTTGCAGTGTGATGGTAGCATCTTATAGTTGTCACACCTTTGATTCCAACCCAATTTGCCACCCATCCGACGCACAGCCAAAATCCCCGCCGCCCCACAATGCTCCAAACACAAACAGTATTTGTGAAGAACAAGAACAAGAACCATCTCTCCTTGTTGCACGACAAGTATCACTGGTCCTGCGATGAGAGTATGGATACGAATCTCTCTCTCTCTCTCTCTCTCTCTCTCTCTCTCTCTCTCTCTCTCTCTCTCTCTCTCTCTCTCTCTCTCTCCACACTGGGTTCCCTATTTGAAAGTAGGCTGCTTTCCCCCATCATTGGCCTCACCATTTCAAGCATCCAGCCCTTGCAAACACACTTCTGTCGGGCAAGAAAAGCCTGGCGATCATCACAGCGGACCATCCAGACGGGAAATGGACGCTTACATTGGAAAACGGAACCAACAGGAGAAGGTCCACAAGGACCCGCACGCAGCAGACGTTTGTTTGAGGCCAAGACGTGCCCTTTGGCGGCAAGGAACGTGTGTGTACCACGTGCTGCCAGGCTGTTTGTTCTGTACACACACGGGTCCATGTCTTGGGGATGAGTTTCAAAGCCGATGGTTCACGTCTTCGGTCTTTGAATGGTCGAGATTTCGGAAAGGCACTCTAAGCGTTTTGCTACGTGCCCAAGGCCCGAGGAAGAACGCTTTTTCCATCCCAGCTGTGATGCAACGTCTGCCTAGTCCTTACGTTTTTGTTTGTTTGTTTTTTTGCGGTGACAAAAAAGTTATAGGAGGGGTGTAGCATGATGAAAATAGACTGAGAGAACCCAGGGAAGGGGGTGGGAGGGGAAGCTTGGTGAAAATGGACAGAGAAACCATAGGAAGGGGGGACTTGGTGGAAATAGACGGAGATCAGCTCTGGAGAGGAAGACAATTAAAGTCTTATCTTCCCACGTATCAAGGTTCTCAAATCGTGGTGAGCTGTTATTGTAGCGTCTAGCGTTGTATACACCAGTTACACACCTGCATAGTATCAGCCTCTCACAAGCCGGCATTGAGCCAACAGAAGGCTCAACGGAAAGCGAAAAGCGAGGCGTCTGGTTTTGTTTGTTTGTTTTGGTTTGGTTTTTGTTGTTTATTGCCTTTTCGGGAAATTTGGGCTGCTTCCTCCGGGGGAAGCGCGTCGCCGCGGTGCAGCGCCAGCCAACCTACCTGTCCTTTTTTTATAATTTTACTGGGGGAGAAAAGCCGGATAAAGCGGAAAGAAACCCCGATGAGCAGCCCGTTGTTTTTTTTTTTTTTGCGTCATGTCTGCATGGATTTAAATTTGGCTTAGTGGGAATGTTGAACTCTGACTATACTCGTTTTTGCTGCAGTAAGAGCCGTCAAGGAACCGTTAATCTTACCTGATTTTCGACTACAGGACCAAAACCGAAAAAGAATATTTAAAAAAAAATGTGGGATACACGCGCTCGGTACGACATGTGTTAAGGTAGACTATTAGAGGTTACCTCACAACCCAACTGTCCCAAAGCAGGAGCTATCTTCTGTGAAGCGTAGTGTTATCTTGGACGAGGTTCGTTTAAATCTTGCCTAAACGTTTATGGCCTCAACCTCGTTGTGATTTTTTCGGACGATGTTCATTAAGTTTAATAGCGTGCACTACTTCTATTCCCTTCTGTCGTTATCTCTCTCTCTGTGTGTGTGTGTGTGTGTGTGTGTGTGTGTGTGTGTGTGTGTGTGTGTGTGTGTGTGTGTGTGTGTGTGTGTGTGTGTGTGTTCCAGTCGGAACCGTTTTTGATGAGAAGAATACCAAAATCGGACGGTACGCCACTGGTCGGCAATGACGTTTTCGAAGGTATGTCTCACACACACACACACACACACAC
This sequence comes from Batillaria attramentaria, assembly GCA_018292915.2. Lineage (NCBI taxonomy): Eukaryota > Metazoa > Mollusca > Gastropoda > Batillariidae > Batillaria > Batillaria attramentaria. The sequence goes on from JACVVK020000076.1 coordinate 517,523, forward strand.
ACACACACACACACACACACACACACACACACACACACACACACACACACACACACACACATATATATATATAGAGAGAGAGAGAGAGAGGGGGGAGAGAGAGAGTTCTCACAAGCGATCAAAATTGCTGTTGGAACCCCGGGCTAATTCTGGCCGGAGAAAATTCGGAAAACTGAAACTGGAGATTAACGTGTCGTGTGTGTGTGTGTGTGTGTGTGTGTGTGTGTGTGTGTGTGTGTGTGTGTGTGTGTGTGTGTGTGTGTGTGTGTGTGTGTGTGTGTGTGTAACAGGTTACGCTGTGGATCTGGCCCAGGCGGTGTCTGAGGAAGTTGGGTTCGATTACCTCATCAGGCTGGTGAGGGATAGCAAATACGGCATGAGATACGAAAGTAACAACACGTGGAATGGGATGATTGGAGAACTCATAGACAGGGTAAGTAACAACAAATCTGATTGGATAACTGATACACACTGTAAGCAACATAAAATCTGATTCAGTGGATATCTCATACACAGGTTAAGTAGCAACAAATCTGATTGGAGAACTCATAGACCGGGTAAGTAACAACAAACCTGATTGGATAACTGATACACACTGATAAAATCTGATTGGAGAAGCAAAAAGATGATAATTATTTCTGTTAAGTTATACACTACGATTTGGGAAGGAGGGGGCGGGGGAGGGGAAGTGCGGTGGGAGACCGAGGTCATTTCACCGCTTCTACTTATCGTTCGTGTATTACATTTTACTTTGTTTGTTGTTGTTGGTTTTCGTGCTGCAGAAAGCCCACATGGCCATCGCGGGGCTGACCATCACAGCAGAGCGGGAACGCTACGTGGATTTCTCCAAACCTTTCATGGACATCGGCGTGACGATCATTATCAAGAAACCACAGCACCAACGACCTGGTGTCTTCTCCTTCATGGAACCCCTCTCAATAGGCAAGTGGTTGGGAAGGAAGGGGGGGGGGGGTACGCACGATAATTTCTTTCTCACCCCCACCCCCATCCCCTGCCTCCAAGGAAAAAGAACCTACATTTGTTCTTTAGTTCTACAGTCTTCAGTCCAATTTTCAGACCAATTTTACATACATGGGCGAAGAATGACATGCTGACGTTTGGTATGTTGGGGAGTGAACTTTAAGTACCTACTCAAGCTGCTGCAGCTGCTGGTAATGGTGATGATGATGGTGGCGGTTGTGATGATGATGATGTGTGGGGTGGCAGTGGTGGTGGTGGTGGTGAGGAAGAGGAGGAGGAGGAAGGCGACAAAGATGATGATGATAACGAAGATTACAACGACTACGATGACGTTAATGACTCATCAGGACTCTGATGGCGATGACAGCGACGATAACGATGACTGCCATGGTGATGACGACCGACAACAATCACGACCTTGACGACGTCGCTGATGACGAAGAATGGCAATGACGGTGGTGACATTTCCATTTCACTGAGGACAGTTGTTTTTCACAGAAATCTGGGTGTGCATCACCGTGGCGTATATTGGAGTCAGCGTGGCCCTGTTTATCGTGAGCCGGTTTTCCCCTGTGGAGTGGCGCAAGGAACCACAGGCTGAGAGCGGCTATGAGAACGACTTCTCTCTCTTCAACTCCTTCTGGTTCTCCATGGGGGCGCTTATGTTCCAGGGAAGCGACTCCTGTCCCAAGTACGTTATTACACACACACACACACACACACACACACACACACACACACACACACACACACACACACACACACACACACACACTTTATTATTAGTATTAGTATAATAGGAATTGATTGATTGATTGATTGATTGATTGATTGATTGATTGATTGATTGATTGATTGATTGATTGATTGATTGATTGATTGATTGATTGATTGATCGATTGATCCGATCTCCCTCACAACCTTCATCCCTCTCCATTCCATTCTAACAACATGTGTTTACTTGTACCTCGAATGATTTTGCAACGACGGCTTCGATTGGTCTACAGGTCTGTGTCCGGGCGTATCATTGGCGGAGCGTGGTGGTTTTTCGTGCTGATTATCATTTCGTCCTACACGGCCAATCTAGCGGCCTTCTTGACCATGAAACGGATGGTTAAACCGATAGAGTCGGCAGATGACCTTGTGAACCATCCCACCATCAAATATGGCGTACCAAGCTCCGGCACAACGCTACAGTTTTTCAAGGTCAAGGATCACGATTTATTTGTTTGATTGGTGGTTTGTGTGTTTGTTGTTGTTGTAATTTTATTTGTCGCTACTAAAAAGGCCTTTAAACAGTCATCTTTATGTGTGATGGTAAGTAATTTAAGGCTAAACATATCCGATCAAGTACGCTGTCCCGAAGGTCAAGGTCAGAATAGGCACATGAGCCATGATTGCTTTTTCCTTTCTAAACGACGAAGTACATCTGTAACATAAACTTTTTATGACGCACCTATCGGAGAGCTAGAGGATGATGACGATGATCATGATGATGATTTCTGTCGGTAGAACGCAGATCATCCTGTGTACAAACAAATGTATGAATACATGATTAGTCATCCTGAGGTTCTGGCAAGGACAACGGACGAAGGTATACAGAGGGTAAGTACAAAATATTTAGCATTCGGACTCTTTGAAAGACCGTCTCTCAATTATAAATGGTACACATTATTAATATTAAGAAGTAATTTAGGGGAGACTTGATTGAAATGTTTGTCTAATCTTTCAGTGTGTTAAATATCAGTCTGTGTGTTTTTCATTTTATGTTGCATGTATTGTCTGGTTATTTGTCTTACGTCCAACATAACGGGATTTCCCATTTGGGATGATACAGATTTACTGATTTGAATTGAATTTGAATCTCATGTCCACGTACAAAGTGCAGAGTTACTGCGTGAGAAACCATTGAAACGATTTATGAAGTGTACATGATCTGTCTGTCGTTTTTCAGGTGCGTGACTCCAAAGGGAGGTACGCCTTTCTGACAGACAGTTCGGCCATAGAGTATGCAAATAACCGCGAGCCATGTGACACAACCAGCGTGGGCTCCACTCTCAACAGCAAAGGGTTCGGGATCGCCACGCCGAGAGGCTCCGATCTCAGGTATGGTAATCTAGTCATGCCGTGAATGCCGAGGTATGGAAGTGCAAGTGTGCCATAGATGCCGGTGGAACTCTAAGCAAATCTGTATCCTTCGTTCAAATAAGTTCAAGAAATGCATGGAGAGAAGGAAACTGCTTTTCCTACAGTTCCAAAACTTCAGCCATAGGCCTTCGATAGAGGCTTTATTGCTGTACATTTTAAGGTACAGTCGACGTTCATAGTTGTGTTGAAACGTTAGTATGATATTTGTTGCTCGTAAGCTAGTGCTGGTGACCCTTTCTTAGCTATGTGGAGGCCACGAGCACGCATGGGTAGCCCACACAACCCAGAACCAAGCATTGGCTTGGTGATTTCCACATTAATTTTGTCCTTGTTTTATACAAGTATTAACCTGTGTTTGCCGTAAATACTTTTGGAGTTCTTGCCCTTTTAGCAAAAGTTGGTGGACTGGCTTTTAGAGCCGTAAAATTTGTTTAAATGGCTCAATATGTTGTTGATAACATGAATTCGGACTCTGGACAGATGAAAATTTGAAAGTTATCGCTTTCATACTTTTGACGGCGCCGGTGAACCCATTTTAGATCTCAAAATCGCTCAAACTGTATGTGGATAAGGTGTCTGTGATGTCATACAAAATACCAAAAACATGTTTAAAATCACTGCAGCCTTTATCGCGTGGTGTGTGTGTGTGTGTGTGTGTGTGTGTGTGTGTGTGTGTGTGTGTGTGTGTGTGTGTGTGTGTGTGTGTGTGTGTGTGTGTGTGATGACTTCCCAGGGATCGGATAACACTGGCTGTGTTACGACTGAAGGAGGGAGGCACACTTCACACGCTGTATCAACGCTGGTGGGTGGAGAAGGGACAATGTGGCGGAGATGCCAGTGGAAGCTCAAAGGTAAATATACTCCTCACACAAAGTAAAGAACCACCTTGCTAGTTTGTGCACTTTATTAAATCATTTATCCAGACTCCGCAGTTGTGTTGACAAGATGTCAGACTACTCTGTGTAAGCAGCAGAAAATCTCTCTCTCTCTCTCTCTCTCTCTCTCTCTCTCTCTCTCTCTCTCTCTCTCTCTCTCTCTCTTACACTATAGGACCACCGTGCCACAGCTTGACTGGCTCTGTAAAAATGCCCAAAATTGAGTTATGCATGTATTTGCAAGCGGGCTTTGACTTCTTGTGGTTACTATAGCAGCTACGACAAATCTTCTTTCTTTCTTTCTGCCCTTCTTTTTTCCTCCATTTCTTTCTGTCTTTGTTTTTTCCTCCTTTCTTCAGTTCTTTCTTCCTTCCGTTGTTTCTTTCTCTCTTTATCACAGGAAGCACTTCGTGTTGCAAATACTAGTAAAAACAAAGATTTAAAAGTGGTAACATTGCATTGAGAGCTGTCGATTCTGTATAATTATCTGATAAATTTACAATTCTCTCTTCCTTTCTTTCTTCCTCCATTCCTTTCATTCTTTCTTTCTTCGTCTAAAGAAAGATGCAATTCGTGCTGCCCCCCCCCCCCACCCCGCCACCACCCTCCAGCCCCTCCCCCCCCCCCCGACCTCCAAAAAGGCTCAAACATATTATTGTCGTATAGAGAGCTATAGATAGATACTGTTTATCTAATACATATACGAATACAGTATCACATTTCTCTACATATTTTGCTCTGCAGGGCAAAACACCGCTGACTTTAAGCAACGTGGCGGGAATTTTCTACATCCTCATTAGTGGCCTGGTTTTTGCCATCATTCTGGGTGTATTTGAATTCCGCTGCTTCAGAAACAAAAGCGCAAAGGTAAGTACACGGGGCTCCGCAGCTGGTCGGAGGATAGACTCCATATAGGTTCTCATTAGTAGTAGTAGTAGTATTACATGATTTGTATTGTTATTAATTGTGTTCTATTATAGTGTTCATGTATGCTTGTTGGTTTGTAGAATCTTTCAGGGTGATGCGATGCATTCAGATTTGTTCAATGGACAAAGTTGTGGGATTTTGTTTTTGTGTTTTGCTGGGTTTTTTTTTTTTTTTTTTTTTGGGGGGGGGGGGGGGGGGGTTTTGGTTGTTTCTGTCTTTTTGTGAGTTTTTGTTTTTGTGCTTTGTTTTTGTTTTGTTTTGTTTTGGGTTTTGTTGTTGTTGTTGTTGTTGTTGTTTCTTTGTTTGTTTGTTGTTGTTGTTGTTGGTTTTGTTTTGGGTTTTTTTTGTTGTTGTTTTTTTGTTTTTTGTCGGTTTTTTTGTTTTGTTTTTCTTTTGTTTTGTTTTTTTGTTTGTTTGTTTGTTTGTTTGTTTGTTTGTTTTTTTTTTGTTTGTTTTTTTTTTTGGGGGGGGGGGGGTTAAACACTGTCAGCGAGAAAATACCTACATTGAGAAGAGCGTATCTCAACATATGAGTCATACGCAAAACTGTCTTTAAAAAAAATACTGACGTCGTTGTTTGTATTTGGGAGCACGTTTTGGTATCAGTGTGTGGAGAAATGAGTGTGTGAATTGCGACGTTTCAGACTGTAGCTGAGCAAGAAATCCACGTGAGCCAGACACACACTCAAACTTCGCTAGTCCAAACGCCGTGCTCTCCGGATGATGGCATGCTCGGTGTACCATACGACAACAGCAGGACGGTCACAGAGGTAAGGCTGATAAAAAAAATAATAAAATAAATAAAGGGGGGGGGGGAATAAAGACTGAGGGCTAGGAGCATACAGTGCATGGATTGTTTTTCCAGCGCGTTATGACATCATCATCATCATCATCATCATCATCATCATCATCATCATCAAGTAGTAGTAACAGCAGCAGCAACAGCCGTAGCAGTTGAAGTAGTAATAGCAGCAACAGAAGTTGGCGTTTTATGTAAATGCACCGTATCATCAAAATGTAGAGGAACAGTGTTAACACTGCGGTAAAATGTATGAAAACGGTTAAAACGCCTCATATTTAGCGAAATGTTGTTCATCATCAATTTGTCATTTTGTCGATTGACATTAAAAAAAAAAAAAAAAAAAAAAGTTGGGACTGCAACCTCTTGCACCCTTTTGTGTGTTTCCTGTATTGCCTCCCTTTAGCTCTTTTTGCTCATTTACTTCTGTTAGCTATAGAGCGCTGAGAGTTCAACAAGAAGTAAGCGCTTTATGAATGTAACCAATATTTTTTTATTCTCATTTTTTTAATGCTAAGTATTGTTGCTGTTATTGACGTTTCTGCGCTGAACAATCTCAAAATCGTCCTTTTGAATGAGAGGTTTACGTGTGTGACCTAGTTTCAATCGCCTCACCACGTGGGCAGCCACACTTCGTCTCGGAGGGATATGCCATGTGTAATCTGTACCTCTCTTTATTTTCGCAGTATTACTACGACGCGCCACGGCCGATTGGTTTTGAATCGTTCATGCATGACGACCAGTCCCAGTTCCATAACTACAGCAACCAGTGATGGGAACCAGTTCCAGGTGTAATTAAATTAACCGAAAGACATTTTGCTCACGATGCCAAGATCATGCCGTATCTTTTACTACGAAACTTGCTCCAGGAAATGTCTGTTTTCACGTTTTCATAACATGGCCAAGAGCCCATACGGAAGAGCTAGCGACTGACATACTGTAGGATCGGCTTCACTTAAAACAGAATCATTCCGCTGCGCTGAGTGAGACTGCATTGGAGCGTGAACAGTCTCGTGGCAGTCACAGAATCATCGGTCACTCAGCCTGCGTGGTGGCTGCTGACAACACGATTGTGATTATTGTTGGTGGGACTAGCCACAAAGTTACTTTGACGGATAAACCTGGGTTCTCGGGATTTCTCGGGCCGCGACAACGGGAAACGGGACTGTGCAAATGACACGTGAAAGCTGAAATGACACGGGAAAGCTCGCCATGCTCGTGATCACTGGCCTGTAGCAACCTGTGGCTGGCTCTTTCTTATTGACTCTTGATATTGAGTCACCACTGACTCGTGTTTCATACTAGGTACACATATCATTCTTTGCATGTGAATATTTGTCTGTCTGTCTGTCTGTCTGTCAACCATTCATTCAGGTCTTCCAAATGAAACCGAATTCTTCCAATACGAGGCCAGTCGCCAATGGCTTGTTACGACCGTGTAACAGAAATGGCTCCCATGCAGTGTCTGCGCGGTCAGTGAATTTCATGTTCTGTTTTGGAGTAGAGATTTCACCTTCAAGAAATCACATTTGTGTGATTTGTTTTTTAACTACACTATTGTCCCTTTGCGGAAATTCAGCCCCCGGGGGAAGCACGTCGCCGCGGTGCAGTGGCACCCAACCTACCTACCCTATTTTTTTTTTCCAGTTTTGCTGGGGGAGGAAAGCCAGATAACCCGGAGAGAAACTCCCCGATGAGCAGCCCGGTAGCCAGGAAAACAACAACACGGTATCACGTATCGTGTCACACCACAAGCTCGACCTGGGCTCGAACCTACGCTTCACCGCGACATCTGTGACGGTCGTTCAGTAGCACAGCGGCTAAGTCCGACGCGCTACCTATTGGACGTGGCCACCGCTTGTTTATTTGTGATTTCAGTAAATGAAGAAACTGCCTGTATCTGATACGAATACTTATAATTATCGTACCTTCGGTGAGCAGTATTTGTTGCTGTTCTTATCTGACCCTACTCTTTCTTCGGGAACGTAAACACTTTAAAAAAAAAAAATGAAATAGCATGATGACAAAGGAGACAGCCGCAATATCTTGTAGCACTTCATGCATTTTAGTAGGACTCCGCGGCAAAACGCAGCAATAACTAAATCAGTCACACTCACACACACACACACACACACACACACACACACACACACACACACACACACACACACACACACACACACACACACACACACTGGCACATACCTCTGAGAGAACCAAAACCTAACCTTGTAAGGAGGACTTTGTTGAGCAGTATAACACATTTACATGTAAATTAGGCACGTTAAGGGTACCATCAGCTAATCGCAGCGCGTTAGCCACTCGCGGCTTCTGCCGTGTGAGCCTCATGTACATGTAAACGGACTACGCTCAGCGAAGTCCACCTTACGAAGTGCTATTGAGCATACCCAATGACGATTTTCCTTTTTTTGAGATCCCTGCCTTTGAAAGTCATCGAATCAAGTGTGTCGTGATTAGATGTGTCTCAACTTGCGACAATGTGTCTGCTTGTGTGTATAATAGCCTAGTAGAAGGAACTGGTTTTTCTTCGAATAGACTCTTTTCTTTGCTTTTGAACTTTCTTGAAACACATCTTTCACCGACAAATACCTCTTATGTACAAGCTGCGGTCTCCTCACAGTTTTGGCTTTTTATTGTACAAATATAATTAATAAATAATATATTTAATTAGTTGTACATGTACTTTTATCAAGGTTCACTGGACTTCTCACTTTACCTATTAAGCACTGTTCACACGGCGGACACACTCACAATTGTCCCCACAAGAACATTGGAGAAGGAATGTGAACGTTTTACAAACTGTGTGCTTTCAATACTTCACAGCGAGGCTGTCAGTCAGGTGTGATGTCCGACACTGTGGAAAATTTGAGCCGAAAGTCTGCAAACAAACAAAAATATTGTGGGGTGTTTGAGAATTCAGTCGCAATCGCGAAAATGATTTGTGTGGTAGACTGAGAGCGTCAGACGTCGGGTGGAAGGATGTATGTTCGGTTAGGTGGGGGGGGGGGCGGAGGGGGGGAATTATACGTCAAGTGTTGTTGATGCCAGTTCTACAGTTTCATGACAGTTGTATGCACAATGTAAGCAATGCTCAAGGTGTTTGCTTTTTCTTCATTAAAACTTTGTTGAATTTAAAGCAGACATTCACTCTGTGTGTGTGTGTGTGTGTGTGTGTGTGTGTGTGTGTGTGTGTGTGTGTGTGTGTGTGTGTGTGTGCGTGCGTGCGTGTGTGTGTGTGTGTGTGTGTGTGTGTGTACAATTCTTTAGGATTAATATTGTATTAAAATCATGCCGGCAGACTTTGTGTTTGACATCACTAGAGTCGGGGTGTGTGTGTGTGTGTGTGCGTGCGTGCGTGCGGCGTGCGTGCATGCATGCGTGCGTGCGTGCGTGTGTGATCGTGTAAGCCGGCACAAATACAAGTGGACTTAACATTTAACGTACACTGTAACTTCTAATGACCACGAGCCGGACCGGATCCATGCCTGGGTCACGGTCGAAGGGAGAGTAATCAGTTCAGACTTTCATCACTTTGGCACGATCAGCGGTTAGCCACAAAAGCTATACAGAAAACATCTGTTTCATTACCAGGGAAAGGGTTAAAACACTCGTATCTGTACATAGTACACTGACGCAATAGTACAAGACTGACAATGTTTATTCACCCAGAAAACGTTTTTAGCAGACATCTCCACAGTACACGCTGCAAGCTGCAATGACAAACATACACTGTACTGCTAATGCTGGTGTAACTTTGACAGTAGGTTTCGCTGTACATAAATTTACACACAAACAACCGAACACCTTTATTGGCGCTGATGAATGCCTTACAGATCTGTACAAACTACATATCACAGAGATACTTGTGAGGGGTTGACATGAACATCCACATTCATTCACTCGCAAACACAGCTCAAATCCAGTCTCAACACTGTATAAAGTTTATAAAACTATGTAATTATTTTTTAAGAGAGAAAAACGATTCAGCTGTGCAGAAAGGTACACATGTAGACGAAAGCTAACAGTGTTTTGTGTGTGTGTGTGTGTGTGTGTGTGTGTGTGCCTCTCTCTCTCCAGTCTCTGTTCAATCTGCCTGCCTGCCCATCTGATTGTGTCTGTCTGGCTCGATCTATCTCTCTAACGGCGGCAGGCGGCATGTGTGTGCATGTGTTTACGCTCACATGCACGCACAAACAATTTTCTACAGAGCTGCTGTATACCAGATGCGTGTGCAGACCTTTCACAAACACAGTAAGTACATTATAACAAACATATTCAAAGGGACAGTTATCCAAAGGCACATGAAAAACAAATGGTTGATTTTTATTCAACAAAGTACAAACTGTACAAAACCAATAAGAAAATCCAGTCAGATCAATATGTGTGTGGATGAAAGAATAAAACTGTTTCTTCTTGTAAACTGTGCATTTCTTATACATCTTTCTTTTTTCCCTGATTTCTGTGTCAGGTGCAAACATTCCTGGCTTCCTTTCAACGATCAGTAAGTTCTGATATAACTCTCGATGCAGATGTCGTCAAGTTTCACATTTTCAGCAGAAAGGGATCCTACAACATCATGACTAAGTAGGTGTTCTTAGATTTTCTGGTATGCCACCCCTTCGCGAGAATCCAAGGGAAGCAACCTGCCAGGCTCGTGAATCAGATCCACAATGTAGGCCGTAGGTGGGAACCTGACGCCAGGCTAGAAAAAAATACAAATAATAATAATAACAATAGACTATAAGTATATGGCACCTAATTGAACAGAACAGAACAGACGTTGGTTAGAAACAATTAGCTGTTCACAACCAAACAAAAACTTTACACAAACTGCCGAGATAAGTAAAACTCCCAATGCATGAGAACGCAGACAAAATAAGATTACACAATTTTGCTACTTTTCATCCAGCAAAGAGAAAACAGTCTCCACAAGTAATACAACAGCTCAGTTTTCCAATATACAAACTGCATGCACATGTACCACACTGGTTCTCATTGTGCTGCTGCTGATACAGGCAAACACCCCACCAGTGACATACATTTTCATGGTCTTGATTTCTTCCCTGGATGTTTGTTTGTTTGTTTCTTTGTTTGTTTAAGCATCTTCTCAGTTTATCACAGGGAAGAAAGCATCAGACACAAGAGACAAGCTGTTTCATAGTGAATAAAATATTGTACTCACAAATTCACTGTCCTCATCGGCCACCATGACCTCGTTCCACGCCCTGTTGTACTGGCCGCGGGTCAGTGTACAACCAATAGACAGTCGGTCAGCGAGTGCCTGAAATGATAAGAGTGAAGATGATGACGCAAAAGGTGCATCTGTTCCATTTAACTGCAAACGCTTAATCTGATGATCTAATAGAATTTTGCCTAGTGCTGTACCAGACACCAATAGATTCCCTGGATACTCACAGCAATGTGTCAATTTAGCACAGGAGGGCAAATAACTCTGTCAAACATTGAGGAATAGTTGAGTACAAGTTTCAGTTCTTTTCTACATCTTCTCTACAGAAAGTGCATGCATATGAAGTAGGGAACCCATACTTTGTGGCTCTCTAGATACATGCAGCCCATGACAAAATTCTGAAACTTGAATAGCTGAGCTGAGCTTTAATTCGCACCATGTGACTGTGATGTGTCAGTGTCTGGCATGTGAGTGAATGAGCGTGATTGACGTAAGCATGTGTGCTGGGTTCAGAGACAGATTGCTGACATGATGAAATTATTATAATTATTATTATTGTACTTGCTTTCTGTAATGTACAAATGCATAGTAACAGAAATGTATCGGCGACTAAAGAATGAATGTGTGAGGACAACCAGACAAAACAAAATCCCTTTACACATGATGTCCTCAAGCAAAGGGAAGTATCTCTCCATGCAAAACATGTTAACTCACCTTGAACAGCAGAGCTCTGTGGGTGTGGATTCCCATTTTGATGCGGCCGATGGGAACCACATTCGTCTTGCCCTCGAACCTGACCTGGCTAAGAGGCAGCTCCCAGCAGAAGTACGGCAGTTGACCCTTCTCTATGGGCCCGCCCATCTTGTCTGCCACAAATCTGCAACCAAGAAGAATAAGTGGTGACTGCTGTCAAAAACAAAAAAAAATAGTTAAGCTTTATTTCTCACACCCTTATTAGGTTTAAAACCCAAATGACTGCTCACCCACTCATTTTTCTCTTTCTCTACCCCCCCCCCCCTTCTTTTTTTTTTTTTTTTAACATTGTACACACAAAGAAAGTCCTAAAACTTTCAATTCATGACACTCTGATTTGCATTACGTGTAGACTCAAACTCCAGAAAGGCACTGTAAGACAGAACAAACAGATGAAGAGTACACCATTCTTCAGCATCCTTTCAGGCACCCAGATCAGTCAAATGACAAACTGTCTGTCAGTGAATACTTTGCCATCTTCACAGTCATTCAAACAAGCTGTATGGGCGAAACCCCTGAAGTGTAGCCCGTGAACCAGGGAAAAATTATTATCATACATCGTAACTCGACTTGGGGTCAAAACCAGGCTTCACCGTAAAAGCAGTGACAGCCGATCAGGATACAACTGCTACAGTTAAATGCATTACCAACTGAGCCACAATGGACGACTCCACTCCTGTCGACCAAAAAGGCCGAGCCCCTAGAATGCAGCCAATCGCATCCCAAAGCAAACTGAGCACAACTCATGGCATGGTCTGGCAAACTTTCTTGCCAGACACTACAACGAGGGAAGCACATGTAATTTGATATGACTAGAACATGGAAAGAAAGCACTAAGTCCATTGACGTCATTTGAGGAAAAAGACCATTATGTCAATGTCTTTCATCTTGAAATCACCCCTTTTCCCATACAATGACAGCATGGACATAGTGTGTTTTGCTAATACACGGCGGAGTAAAGGGGCGTGGCTTTGACCTTGGGTCTTGCCGAGCGGAGTTGTCTATTGACCAATATGTGAGACATTTGGCTTCCCTCAGTGCATACGAGAAAAACTGCAGCTGGCATTACTGGATACTAACTGCGCAAGAGCCACGATCTGTTCCTTGATGGTGGGCAGTGGCAGAATCTTGTCCGTCACGTCCTCAAGGTACTTGACGAAGTTGGGGTCAGAGGGCGGCTCGTGAACCTTCATGTCCTGCTGCTCGGCCATCACTTCAGCCTCGCGCTGCGCTTGCGCCGCCAACTCCATCTCGCGCTGTTTGTCCATCTCTTTCTCCTTCTGGCTTTTGGACTTCCTGTTGAGAGGATAGAGACAGTGTGTACAGTCTTTAACACTGATTGTATCATGAACGTACGTTACACAGGAACCTCGCCCTGTGCCCAAGTAAGTCTGGACCACGTACTGAGGGCTGTGAGTCTCATTAAAAACTTTACAATTATTTTATTTCACATACTTTGCCATCTAAAGATTTGCACCAGATTTTGCTTAATCTGAGATCTTTAATCAAAAGGATGTTTACTTCATATTTTTCTTTTATTGTTTTGTTTGTTTGGTTGTTTGTTTTTCATGTTGTTTGTTTGTCGTTGTTGTTGTTGTTTAGAACATTTCCTGTGAGTCCTACAGTAACGCTTTTACCCTCATCCGCCACCCTCCCCCAGCAGGAGTATACAATAGGAATTAAGATAAGACTTAACTGGTATCATCATACATGTAAATATTATATTTAAGTGCTTGCTTTTCTAACATTCTTTGGTTGTCTATTATCAACATACTCAACATCAGGACAACAGCTAACATGCTGAAAACAAAAAATCATGCAAACCATGCAAAATGCCCACCCACTTGTGGAAAAGTCAACAAACAGTTGAAATTTGACAGTAGCTGATGACCAAGAGTGAAGTCTACAAAATCACAAAATCTCTGCTACTCCAAAAATCATTATCAAGTGAAAGAAATCCTGAGACAAAGTCAATGACTACAAGGACCTAGTTTCACATGCAGTATGTGAAACCTTCCACACAAACTTAATTTGCATCCATTCCTGTAACGGGCATGATAGCCTAGAGAATAAATGCCTTTGTGGTCTCACATGTAACATCGGCACTGACCTACTTTTCTGTCACCCAAAAACTTCAAGTTCTGCATGCAAAACAAATGTTACATCAATAGTTTTCCTCCAAACCCTCCCTTGTATCCTAGCCTTAATCAATGAAAAACATGGACATAAGATCATAGTAATTCGGTTTAAAACCTGAAATGGTTAATTAATAGCTGTGAACAACTCTCTGATGCAACATGCGCTTCCCCTAACGCAACGCAAAACAGGCACTAACAAACATGCAAATCTGATGCAAAACATACATCAATAAACAAAGACAATTCGACAAATCATAACTATGTGAGGCGTGATACCATACAGAGAGTGAAACGTGTCACTGTGGAAGCCTCACTTTCACAGTGCACCATGCAATATCAGATTTGTGTGACTAACCACGTGAATCACCTATATACCCACTTCAGTTACATGATTAATAAATAAATAAATAAAACAGGCACTTACGGGTCACTGTGGAAGCAGCAATTAAACACACAGCCACCATACAATCTCCATAGACTTTTGCACAGTTGCCACATAATGTGAGTTAACGGTTACCTTTTGTTATTTAGGTGTTGGGGGGGGGGGGGTTGGGTTTTTTTTTTTTAATCCACAACTACCCACCACCCTCCACATTCAAGGGAAAAGGAATCACCCAAAAGTATGTCAGCACTCTCTTGTCCCTCCACATGTGGACTCGCACCTTCATTTCACTCTTAAAGCCCACGCAAAAATTGCAGTAATTGAAATCTTCATATCAACAAGAGCACTTCAAGCCACCATTATCCAATCTGCAGCGGTCTCAGACCTAGCGGGGTAGACCCACGTGCCTAACAGTGGCTTAAAGTGGCTCCTACTGGGGTGCAGTGGCCTGTCCTTCTCAAACCAGTTTTATCATATAGCGGGCAGGGGGTGGTCAAGCCCAGGTTCTTAGAGAGTTAATGGCCCTGGGTGTGTAGGGACGGTTTGCTAGTGGAACTGTAATCTGAAATGGGGCACGAGCTGGTCAGTTATTGGTGTACCAGTACCACATATCAAGCCACGTGCAGCCCGCAAATCCTCCTCCCCTTCCAGTGGGGTTTCACTTTAAACTACCAACACTGCCAGCACCTAAAACAAGGTCACTGGCATGGAACTCTGGCACAAGTCTATTTCGAAGGCTTTAAATATGAAGGACAAGCAAACAGCCTTTGCAAATGAAAGCCTTTCTCTTTCCTACTGCAGTTTTGCACTGTGATCACATCTCTAGCACACTGTATGAGAGAAAACAGAAACATAGGTAAAATGAAAAGGGTTTTTTTTTGTTGTTTTTTTTTTGGCAGCAGAAAAGTTAAACTCTCATGTCCATTACGATAAGCTTTCAAAACTGAGTTATGCCAAAAATGCCAGTGACAATTAACTTCATGCACTGCCGTCTCAACGGTCCCCAAATTAACAAACGCCTTGCCTCCGCCCAGCCACGGATCCCTCTCTATCTCGACTTTGTGACTTCAGCGAGGTGAACGACCCACTAGATGAACAGTGTTACAGACTTTGTGTCAAATCAGTAGTGTATCTATACATAAAACGCACAACTTTTAGAGCAGTCAGTATAGACTCTGGTTGATTTGCATGTTCAAAGAGAAGATTTGTATGAAAAATCTTACAGTCTGGTTTTCTATAGCTATCATACCTCTTCTTTCAACATGATTCATACCAAGTAAATTATGCACAAAAAAAAAAGATAAATGCTCTATGAGCTAAGCTATCCCAGCTTTACGGCGCTTCCTTATATAAAGGTACTTACGCTTTGGACTCCTTCACAGCTGTTTTGGAAGTTGCTTTATTGGCTGAAATTTTTACAACTTCACTCTTGGAATCAGCATCTTCCAGCTTTTCTGGCTGTGGAGTAGTCCTGTGCCACAAAAAGTAGCGTAACACACAATGCAATGTATGAAACATGTTTAACTCTTTCATAGCCAGTCATCTACTTTTCAAGACTCGATCCATATCAACATGGGACATCACTCACAGACTGGTTCATTTTTCATTTGTCTGATTATTTTTCTGAGGCATTTTTACACCATTCAGGACAAGTGTTCTATACATCTTCAGAACAAATTATGACCTACAATAATCACGGATTCTGAACCTGGTCTTGGAGAATTTCATTTGTCTTATGCTGAAAAAGCCATAGAGGTTTTCCGGAATATTCCGAGCTCAGCACTGCCAGGGTGAAGCCCTGCAGCAGATGGAGTAGTAGTGTTAGTTCTTACTCTTGTTTGCCATTCACAAAGAAAATGGGTCGCTTGTCGTTGAGCGGCTGCTGCAGATAGTCCTCCAAGTCCTGAAACTTGGCGCCAGGCTGCAACTGGCCCGGGTCATAGAATCCATCCTCAATTATGTTCAGTGAACCTGCACCACAAAATCAAAACAGATCGTAAGCTACTGAATCAAGCCATCCCCTGAAACCACATAATTTATCAGATTGCTATGTCCTACGCCTAACAGTAAGTGTGAAGTTGGCACACGATGTTGACTGTCATGCTTGACAATCTGCTGTGATGTGCCATAGTCACAGAACACTGGTGTGCATTGCATCACAACATACACTGCTGAAGATCATGGGTTGCCTGCATAGCTGGACCCTCCAACAAGTGTGAGGTTTTTTTTTTTTAAGGTTTCTTTCTTTCTTTCTTTCTTTCTCTGCAGGCTGCAGCTTGAGAGGTAATTTCACTGATATATCATAATGTAATTACATTCTATGAATACACTGATAATTTCTTCTCTCGCTGACCCAAACATGCAAATAAAATGCAATGCAAATGCTGGAGTAAGAACAGGTGCATGTATCATACCAATACATTTCACATGACACAAAACAGAAAAGCAAACAACAAAGAAACCAGAACATACTGAGATGGCCAGTCAGGGCGTATTTGGCGGAGAGGTTGCTGTCAAGGAGCCGCTCGAGGGCAGCATCAATGAAGGGACTACGGCGAGTACTGGACAGCTGAATCTGCTGTAATATGTGCAAGCCCCTGCAATTCAAAACAAAAATTGTTATCACTCCTGACAAAAAATCATTAGTATTACAAAACTGAAACAGAGAGACAAGAGAGAGACAGAAATGAAATGGAATCTTTAATGAATCTTTATTTTCCAACGGTTGATGTTTCGAAGTACATGTAACAGCTAGTTTTAGAACATGCCATAGCTACTATGAAATATGCCTGACTCAAAAGAAGTAATACTACCAAAAAAACGAAATCAAAAACACACATGCACGCACACACACATACACACACACATACGTGCATGCAGACAGACAGAGACACAGACAGACAGTCAACAACATTTAAGACTGAAAGATCTACACAACAGGGCACAAGCAAGACAGCATGAGGAACTATACTGTTACTATGACAACTGAATCAAGCAAATATGAATATTACAGGAATTTTCCAGTCATACTGTTGTCAAGACTTTTTCTTGGCTTAAAATTAATCCTTAATTTTTGAAGTTTGATAGCTTTATTTTCACTTAGTTTCTGTGTTACACATGTACATAAATGATTTTTTTTTTTTTTCACTTAACCGTATACACAATGAACAGTGTGAAAGAAGGAGCAATTACTCACCCAAGTTTGCAGAGTTCATTTGCCGTGGGTTCATCCACTCCGGCGACTGTGATTGCCCAAGCAGCGTTCCGTCGCACTTCATCATTCCCAGAATGCAACAGCACAATAAGGGGCTCCAGGCCGCCATTTTCACGGAACTGAAAGGCATGATACTGTCTTAATTACACCTTCAAACACATACATACAGACAAATTTTACACAATTAATAGAAATACAGCATAATGGAGCAAAAAGTTCACGTCCAAATCTTAGCACTACAAAATCAAGTCTTACCTCAGTGCGAGCCTCAACATCACAAGCGAACGCTGATACGGCCAAAGCTGCTTTGCTCTGTACGTTTGTGTTACTGGGGAAAGAAAAGAAAAGGAAATCACACAGATGACAGAAACATTTTCCTGATTATTAATTTTCACGATTGGATATATATATATATATATTTTTTATTTTTTTTTTTTAAAGATCTTCAATGTTCCTCATGAATGTGTATGAAGGCTGAGTCAAATGTATGATGCAAATTAGGAGAAAGCGACTTCAAATTATTTCTACCACCTGTGTACTTTCAGTCTGGGCCACTGCACTACATATGAGAATACAGCAAGACCAGCAATTATCTAAAGTTGTTTTGCAAGGAAGAACACTCGGCATACACTGTTGGATAGATCCGGAAATTGCTGTGGTTCTACACTGGAGAAATGAAAAATACTGATCATTTGCTGGGCGGGGAAATTAGTTTAATAATAATAATGATAATAATAATAACAACACTAATAATAATAATCTATAGCACAAAACTCCTACTGAAAAAGCATACTAGGAGCACCATACATTGTACAAATTGTCTCAAACTCCATGTATTTGTTTTACAAACTACACACCTGCATCGCAAAGGTTCAATCAGAGCAGACATGACACCTTTGTGCTCCGCCTCTGACCTAAGCGGCTCGTCCTGTGCCATGTTAGTGAGGGCGCACGCCACATTTGCCACAACTTCCTCCCTGACGTCGGACAAGCCCGTGATAAGTGCGTCCAGACCATTCAAGTTGACAATCTCCCTGTGAAAGACACTAATATGTAAAAGTCCAGCTCCAAATAAATAATAATAATAATGCGTGTAATAATAAGTGAGTATTGTGCTTGACAGTTTAGGCCAGTGTGCCATGGTATCCAAATACCTGTCAAGCCAGACAGACAGCAGATAAATTCAAGACTCTCAAGAAATCTAAGACACGTACTGACAGTTGGGAATGTTGGAGGCTGTGAGGTTTGCTACTGCCAGAGTGACTGCTTCTTTCACTTCTCCGTGGTCTGTGTTCAGGAGTTTCACCAATGGAGGCATTCCCTCTGAAATAAATAAATAAATAAATAAATAAACAGACAGATGGATATTCTTTATTATTATTGTCCTGTCTGACAATTGTACAAACTTCAATAATGACTTTTACACCTGATTTGTATCAAAACTACACACCAGTGATATTAACTCAATTCCCACCAAGTTTGGGCGGCCAACATTCTGCACCAGTGGCCTCACTAAAAAGATCATAATTAATTCATTTTTACATGAAGTTAAATGTGGCTTGGTGGGAGTGAATTGATTAAACTCACATTTACTGCAATATCAAGCGTACGTGTATTTAGAAAAAAAAAAATGTTTTACACAGCACCACAAAGATTTTCCTCTTTCCTTCTTGGTCAATTTCTGGCTCAAAACTATCATCCAAAATTATCAAATCTGTCGCCAGACTCCTCCTCACTGCCTATGCACATAAACACCTAAATGGCAGCTTCAGCAACAGCCAGTATGTGCCTCCTGTCCAACGCACAGATGACAAAAATTTCAGATCCATCGAACAGATCATCTAGGCAAAGCGTTCACACTTGCAAAAGAGCCATTAAGAGCCACTAGCTTTACTTGATCGTGCCTGATTCTCACATACAAGACCCAGACTGAAAGAAGGGTAAAAAACATGGGATAACCGTGCCCGGTATAAAATGTGCTATCCCTGCATGACGTCTGCCACAGTCATGCCAAAACAGACCAAGACAGGCTCAGGCCAGTGCAGTTCTTGTTTGCAAGGCCAGCAGATGGCAATTTGCTGTATTCAGACCCATAATAATAATAATAATAATCACATTAATATAGGCGCTTTATCCCAAATATTTTGGCTCAAAGCGCCGCGAGCTAAACCCAACACGCACACTCACGTGAATCACACGCATTCTCTCACACACAGGACATAAACGTATTACAATCACGTGGTGCGAAGGGTCAGCTCAGCTATTTATCATAGCTTATTTTGAACTACACTGGCAGAGTCACAAGGGTAGCTGTTCCAGTAAACAGTCTTCTGTGAAGTCAGGTAATCTCAGAATTGGCAGCTTTAAGTATCTGTCAGTCTGCACATACCCCATTCCCTGATGGCATCCCGGCAGCTGAGGTTCTCACACATAATGCCGATGGCCTGAGCTGCTGCTGCCTGCACGTCGGGCAATTCATGGCCGAGTAAGTTGATCAGCATCTTCTCAGCTTCCTGCTCATGCAGAATCTTCCGATTGCCGCCTGGAAAACA
>JACVVK020000076.1:542500-567500 GCA_018292915.2 Batillaria attramentaria
ACTTAACCTTTTACTGTTGTTTGAAATTAGAATGGACGGCATATTAGCTAGAAAGAGATGAGAATAACAAAAGGCTTCCAAAAGGTAAAAAGCCTGTCAAGGACCATGAAATAATTATGGTCGGCATGCAAAGTAAAGTGGTGAGTAAATCTAGATGATCACTAACGGCATCAGTTTCATTGTATCGACCAATGAAATATATAGGAAATGCATCTGGGCTGATGTACAGTTTCAATACTCACATTTGTCAACAAATTTGTAGATGGCCTCACACGCCTTAGACTGTACATCCTCCTCGGGACTCTTCAGCATCAGCACTACAGTAGCGGCCTGTCGACTCTCCACCAGTAATGCATCAAACTGCAGGAAGAAAATAAATATGAGGAACCTAAAATTACTCAAATAATAAACTGGCTTCTCTTCTTAGGTATACACCCTGCAGACGTTACAAGAAATTAACTTGATTAAAAGAAAGCATATTTTCTATGATAACATAGGCACAGACAATCCCATATTTTCTATGATAACATAGGCACAGACAATCCCATATTTTCTATGATAACATAGGCACAGACAATCCCATATTTTCTATGATAACATAGGCACAGACAATCCCATATTTTCTATGATAACATAGGCACAGACAATCCCATATTTTCTATGATAACATAGGCACAGACAATCCCATATTTTTAGACTGTCATTATAGTTTTAACTGCAAGGTACATCGTACTGGCAACAAGTTATGAATGTAACATACCTTGTCACAAAAAAATATTGGAGATTCACATCTATTTCACATCCTCCACCATTATTCCATAACAATACAATGGTGGGTACAGTCAGAGGTCATACAAGATTTTGGAATGCACTAGCTAGCAGTCGGGTACCTTGCATACCATTTTCAGCAACAAGGTACATTGTATATTATGTTGCCAGCATCAGTGTATGCCACGTACCCTGTCAAAAAACTATGGTGACCATTTCAGCAATGTACATTCAAGTACAGCCGTTTTGGTTGTTTGTTTGTTTTTTGGGTTTTTTTTTTTTTTTTATTTCAAACCATAACTTACCACATCATCAGGTGGAGGCTTCTCGTCCTTCTTCACTTTCTTGCCCATCTTTCAGCTTCTGAAAATGAGTGGAACATTCCCACATACTTCAACTGTTCATTAGAATTAGCTGAAAGAAACAGGACGATACCACAGCTGAGTTGGAGATCTATGCATTTCATATTTTTCTTTAGATCAGTTTCAAAGAAATAGTTATCTCTAGCAATCTGGAGAAAATAAACAAACAGTATTTGCGCTCTGATTCACAACTACTTACACTTTACCACAAATTCTGTTCCGAAATGTAACACACTGATCACTTTTACGAAACAAGATGTGGGAACTGGTGGCACTAACGCGTGACTACAATGCTGCATTTTGGTCTGAACGCACGCCCCAAAGAGACAGAAAATGGGGCGAAAAGAACAAAAGCGTGAATGCTGCAAAATGAAAAATAACTAATGTGAGGTGTTCAGTTTAAGGTAAGTGTTGAAAACTTTGAACCGGTGTCCATACCGCTTGTAAACTGTCAAATAAAGCAAAACCAGTCGCAGGAAGTGGGAAACGCTGTTTACACGCGGTTGCTACATGACGTCATAAGAATATGGGTACATAAAATATCTACGCAATTCCGCTTTTGGGTCAAGTCGGCCCAATTCCAACTCGGACCACCAACTCGGACCAGCCCTCGAGACAGGTCGGACCATGGCCTTGGTCAGCTCGGCCCAAACCAGCATGAATTTGACGATGGCCCAGTATTTGCAAAAACTCAGAGTCAAACCTGATCTCCCGCCTCGGTTCCGATACTTGAAAAGAAGAAGAAGAAAAGACTGAAACTGACTCAGTGAATCACAACTGATGATTGGCGGTCGGAAAACGACGACTTCTACGAACCGGTCAGTACTAGTAACCGTTGAGTAAGATGGTCCGCTCGAAACACGAAGGGGAGATCATAGCTACATTGTTTTACTTTTCTGTTAATCAGTCCGTAGCCGAGCCGAGCCGAGCCGAGCCGAGCCGAGCCGAGCCGGGCCGGGGGGGGGGGGGGGGGGTCGCCGGGTGTGACAGGCTGAGGAGCCGGTTAACGCGTTCACAGGTTCAGTTTCCACCACGCCGTGTGGGTGGCAGTGATCAGTAAATGACTTGACTCGGACTGACTGACGGGGCAACTGACGAGAAGAAGACGCCCCGTCAGTTAGTCCGAGTCAAGTTATCACCCACACGTACATAGTATATATATTTGGCCCAAGCCGGGATTCGAACCAGTTCACGACCTGCATTGCGGTGCTCCGCTACCATTTGGCTAACCCCAGTCACGTGGCTAAGAAGTCGAGGTCGTACCTCAGTTTAGCCAAGCCAAGACGTATCGGCTTGGTTCCCGAGTCAGTTAGGGTTAAGTAAATATGTATGCTCTATGGGGGAAGCACAGACAGTGTACTCGAGACCGTCGCCCCTTCCCTCCGCTGCAGCGAGGTTGTATTCCTGCGTTTGCTGTGGTACGGCAACGAATGACGTCATCGGATGCAACATATCGGAGTTTCCCGCTGCTAACTTTAGGCCGTTGGTACCTGGACTGGACAGCCGCTGCCTCGATGGGCAGTTGCTACTAAAAATGCGGTTGTTCGGGAAAAATTGCGGCCTTTCAGTGTTGCCCGTCCATACCCGTTGAAGGAAACGTGAATATGAAGTACACGATGTAGCCTGCTGGACATTTCGACGTATTTCGGGCCTGTGGCCAGTTCAGTTCAGTGTGTTTGGTAAGATGGCTGCGGGCACCAGCTAGGCGGAAGTTTATTTGATCGGGGTAAGTTTGGGGTGACCGTGCCTGCAAGGGGCTATTTTCGTGGTTTTTTTTATTGCCATACAGCTCATCTCTCGGCTTGTGTCAAGGCCGGTTTGTATAGGCCTATTACGATGTTTTCTGCCATGGGCGCTTCTGACTGCAAAGTATCCTCGACTGACGCACCTTGGTTGCTACCTGCATGCGACTTTGACCCAAAATGGTGCACCGGTCACAGGTAGGAGGAGTAGGTGGATATGATGATGATAAGACAGCACTTGATTGAAGTGTTGTTGAACACCTATTTCTGCTCTTGGTGTTTCAACCAGCAGCGTAGTCGGTTCCAGGCATGACCAAACTGAACACGATTTTGAGATGGATTGCTGGAAATTTCTACTTTCGTTTTCAAAGTGAAGTGGAATGTACAGCTTTGGGACAGGCCTGCTCAAATTGCACCTAGAAATGACAGTAGAATTATGAAGACGTCTTAGTACGTGCTCAAAAAATTATAAAATAAACACTTTTAGCTTATGGTATTTATATAATAACGTATTTCGAAGATTTCAACCTGTCGGATTGACAGTGCAGCTTGTTTGTTCAGAATTACACTCTTGATATTTACTTGACTGTTCACATTTCATAGTAAATTTACAAATATTGCGTTACTGTGTAAAACTGAATATCCTCTTTTTCTTTTTTTCTTTTTTTGCAGGTTTCACAGTCATTGCTTCCATTCTTCATTTCACACACTTCGTCAAAACTATTTTCACCGTTGTCAGCGTTCATCGCTTCCTGAAAAACAACCACTGGTTGCAGCTGTAGACTGGCTCTGAGAATCTGTAAACAGCAGAAGTTCAAGGAATGAGAAACAACTGCAAGAAAGTTTATTTTCGACTGTTTGTGCCA
This sequence comes from Batillaria attramentaria, assembly GCA_018292915.2. Classification (NCBI taxonomy): domain Eukaryota; kingdom Metazoa; phylum Mollusca; class Gastropoda; family Batillariidae; genus Batillaria; species Batillaria attramentaria. The sequence continues at coordinate 546,239 of JACVVK020000076.1, forward strand.
CCAGCCAGCAGTCTGGAGAAGGAAGTTTTGTACAGGATCAAGCTTGTCTAGCGTGAAGTGTATGGATCATATTGTAGTGTCCAAGATAACACACTCGCAGAAGGAGTCTGGATGAGGGAAGTCAGCCATTTCCTTTTTCCTATGAAGCACTGTGTTGTTAGGGTTTTAGTTTGTGAGTGTATTTTGGAGAGATTGTGAATGACCATGGCCTTTGTGACACCACATGTTCATGCTCTTAGGTACTGTCTTTCCCTGTTCTCATTGATTCCACATGACATTGTGCTGGTTACCAGGAAAATAATGATTCGTATACCAGCTGGCTAATCCAGACTTCAGCTGGCTACTATTTTCTCTTGCATTTGTTAGTGCTATCAATTGAAAAAGGATCAAACCTCTTCAGCTGCCCGCCTCCCTCTCCTTTCCCCTTTGCATATATACCCTCTTTATCAACCTCCTTCCCTTCTTCTACCTCTTTATCTACCTCCTTCCCTTCTCCTACCCTCTTTATCTACCTTCTTCCGTTCTCCTTCTTTCTCTACCTTCTTCCCTTCTCATACCCTCATTATCTACCTCCTTCCCTTCTCATACCCTCTTTATCTACCTCCTTCCCTTCGCGGACGCTTTTCCTCCTACGTTACCCCACCATCATCCCATACTCCCATTACCCCCACCCCACGCCCCACCCCAAGTACCCCAGCCTTGTATTCAAAACTCCCATTAAATGGCTGCTGCTTATAACTATGGAGACTTTGTGACCATCACTGGCTGTGAAAACTAAATCCTTGGGATAATACTGAAGGCATTGGACACATATACGGCCCTTTACTTTGACTCCTAGAGTGTGAAAGTGAAAGGCTGTGAGACTGGCCGGTCATAAACACTGACTCAGTGAAGTGGGTGACAGAAAGGTTGAATCGCATCTCTTGAAGTCCGACTCACATTTGAGTGTAACGAAGACGTCAAGATGGCTGCAGCTGCAACAGAGAACCCACCAGGGGAGGCTACGCAGCCAGCTGCAGAAGAACATCCGGAAAGGTCCGACCCGATGATGCTTGGTGAGGTTTATATACCGGGTCTAGAGTACATTCAAGACGAGTTCGGTAAGCTGACAGAAGAACAGCTGAAGGAGCAGACAAAAATCATTGAGACGATCGACGCTGAGTACAAGAAGCAGAAGTATGAGCAAAATAACAAGTCGATTTTGAGGCTGCGTACTCAGTTTATCCATCTCCATGGCACTCTTGGAGGAGAGAGAACTCAAGAGGCCATAATCGCGATGAAAGCGGAACAGATGGCGGACAATGGTATGACAGTGTACGTGCTCAACATCAACTTCTTGAAGGTTTGTATTGTAAGGATAACACATTTAATATGTGTTTTATTGAATTGGAAGAGTGTTTTGTTTTGTTTTTTTGCTGCCGCAACTCTTTTGCCAGTTCCAGTGGTGTTCCTCCTAGGTGATGGGTAGAATCCACGGAGGGCTTGGAAGCTGGGGCAATTTTTATTATGCATGATGATGGAGATGAGGGTGACAGTAAGATGATGCTATGGAGGTCCATGTGGTTTGGGACTGCGGGACAGGGCCGCATTCCACGCCTCCTGTCAGAAATATCCCGGCATTAACCAGGCCCGGGAACTACAGCACCTGCGGTACCGGCCGTGTAATCATGCATCCACATCATAAGATGTGTCATACTAAGGGAAGCACCCCAAAGTCGCACCCGTGAAGTGGGTGAATTTTGGCTGTGTGGCAACAGCCTCCCCATTGGGCCCATAGCACACCCGCTCTGGGTAGGAGCCAACCTAGGTAGGAAAAATCCCACTTGCCTCGGCTGGGATTCAAACCCAGGTCTCCCAGTCCATGGTCCGAAGTGCTAACCACTACACTACGGGGGCCGGTGAATTGGAAGAGGGTTAGCACAAGTGACTGAGTATCCCTTGTTCACAGCACAATGGATTTGGTGCCAACAGAGCCAAAATTTGCTCAGACCTTTTTCCAGTTCTTTCATCTTTGAAGTTACTCTTGTGCGTGGAAGACAGTCAGCATCCAAACACTCGCCCACCCAACTGTTTTTGGCTCCCTTGTGTAACAATGGGAGTCTATGTTGTAACCCTCCGTCGTCTGTCTGTGTGTGTGTGTGTGTGTCTGTCTGTGGGTGTGTCCGCAGTAAACCTTAACATTGGCATTTTCTCAGAATCTACAAAGAGCAGAGTCACCAAACTTGGCATGCCGATAGACAGCCATAGGACCTTTCAAAATATATAATTTTGAATGACCTTGACTCAAGGTCAAGGTCACTAAAGCTGTCTGTTTGAAAATTTTACATAGGCATTTTCTTGGAGTCTACAAATACCAGAGGTTTTCAACTTTGCATGATGATAGACATTGATAAGAACTTTACAGATATACATGTATTCAATGGCCTTATGTGAAGGTCAAGGTCAGACAAGCTATTTTCCGCATTTCCGTAGAAAACCTTAACATTGGCATTTTCTCAGAATCTACAAACAGCACAGGCACCAAACTTGGCATGCTGATAGAAAGCCGTAAGACCTTTCAAAATATATCATTCTGAGTGACCTTGACTCAAGGTCAAGGTCACTAAAGCTGTTTGTTTGAAAAGTTTGCATTGGCATTTTCTTGGAATCTACAAAAACCGGAGGTTTTAAACTTTGCATGATGATAGACATTGATAAGAACTTTACAGATGTACATGTATTCAATGGCCTTGTGTCAAGGTCAAGGCTGTACAAGCTATTTTCCGCATTTCCGCAGTAAACCTTAACATGGGCATTTTCTCAGAATCTACAAAAAGCAGAGGCACCAAACTTGGCATGCCTATAGACAGCCATAAGACCTTTCAAATGTATCATGTTGAATGACCTTGACTCAAGGTCAAGGTCACTAAATCTGTTTGTTTGAAAATTTTGCATTGGCATTTTCTTGGAATCTACAAAAACCAGAGGTTTTAAACTTTATATGGTGATAGACATTGATAAGAACTTAACAGACATACATGTATTCAATAGCCTTGTGTCAAGGTCAAGGCCGTACAAGCTATTTTTGTGAAACCGTAACATTGGCATTTTCTCAGAAACAACAAACAGCAGAGGCGCCAAACTTGCCATGCTAACAGACATTGATAAGAACTGTATACCCATACCACTTTAAATGACCTTGACTCAAGGTCAAGGTCATTAAAGCTGTCTGTTGTGAATTTCAATATTACCGTTTTTGGAGAAACTACAAATACTAGAGGCATCCAACTTGGTGTAATGATTATAGACATTAATATCTTATTTGAATGACCTTGGCCCAAGGTTAAGGCCATATAGTCAGTTTTGGGGAAAAGTGTAATATTGCCAGGAACTAAGAGCACCAGAGACACCTTACTTGGCTTGATGATAGATAGTGATAAGATTTTTTACAAACATACTCTTTTGAATGATCTTGACCCATGTCACAAGGGAGCCATGGAGGCTTTTGCCTCTCTAGTTTTGATGAGGTTATAGCATTACTACTGCGCATTTGATATTACCAGCTGGTACACGTACATGAACGCATTTGCTTTTGTTACAGAGGCTGGCCACAAGAGCTTTGTTTTTTTTCATCAAGGACAACCTTTTTACGCAGAGAAACAAAGATGATACTGCAAGTAAAATCCACTTGAAAATTCAGGTTTGTATTTTACAGTCATTTGGCTTTTAACTCTTTGACGACGGAGCGCAATTTCTGACACACGATTTCCTATAGGAAATCGTGTGTCAGAAATTGCGCTCCGTCGTCAAAGAGTTAACTCTCAGCAGTTCTTTCCCTTGAGTTTTGATCGATGCCTACAAGAGCTGACTGTGATAAAATAATTCCCTGTGAAAGTGTTTTCTTGCCTGTAGTTCATTAAAATAATGATGTTTATGACGTACATGCGAAAACAATAGAAGTTGTGGCGTAGAAAATTATTTAGAAGCACCGCAAAGAGCTAAACAGTGACAATCCCTTGATTCCTCATCTTGGAAATTTGGCAAGTTTGTTTACTCTCCTCTGACACCCGTTTTGTGCCCACTATGAGACTCAGATAGTGACATGTGACACATACTTGAGTTTTCAGGAAAAGAACTGTCTCCTGGATTTCCATTCTAGTGGCTGATGTGAACACATCTGCTCTCACCTGTTCATACCTGTTCTCACCTGTTCATAAATACAGTGCGTTTTGTCAGTGACAGCTGAGCCTGAAGTTAACACAGGTCAATTGCCTCAAAATTTCATTACATACGTATGGTGAAAAATTGTTTCATGTGGGTTTTAGTATGATTTCATTCAAGTGATCCTGTTTTGGGCATTGATGACAGGTGTTAATTACTCTGTTGTAACACCTATGAATGTTGTATAAATGGGCCTAAATTTGGATATGTGCTGCAAAACAGGTTGCATTTTATGGAAAAGTACAGTTTAGCATGAACAACTTCATATCACGGAATTTTTGTTCTCTGAGTTTTTGCATTTTTTTGTGGTTTGTCTGGGAAAATCTATTTTTAGCAACAAAGTCAAAGGTCGCCATGCTTACCTCAAGCATAAGTATGCCAAACTTCAAGTATCATATGAAAGAGCAATCATTTCTGAGCTGACTGATATGCAACATGGCCAGATTGGTAAACAATACAAGGCATAAAGGTGACTTAAAGAAAAATATCCAAAAACAACAATCAAAAGAACTGTTGGAGGCAAAAACTGTTGAGAGTTAAGAAATACTGGTGTTACATAGTGCCAAGCTTTCCTGCATTTACCATGTGCTGTTTCAGTGGCATTGTGGGATTTTCACATGGCCTGACTTTGAAGTTCTCCAGAATACCAACAGATTCAAAACATGCTTAGAAGACAAACAGATGAAACAAATCTATTCCCAATTTTTCAGATAAAGGCCTTCATCAGGGGACATACAAAGACATGTACAAAGACAGCGCTACTTATCTCCATCAGTTCCAAACACTTCTAGCAATCAATCTGACACATGTACGTGAATTCCTGATCACACGATACTGATGGTTTCTTCCCACAGGAAGAGGATGCAGACGAAGAAGACAGAGAGGCGTTGGTCGACGACTTTCTTGACCTGTCGGAGGATTTTCCTCTCTTTGTCATCACAGACGAGACTTGCCAGGAGCCAGAGAGATTGGACCCTGTCATTCCAGACCTGGCTACGAAGGACTCCAGGTTAGGGGTGGTCCGTAGTGACAAGTTCTGCGTTTTTTTGTTTTGTAGCAGCTAGTGACTCTCCTGTATTTGTTCACTGTTCATGAACCACTTGGAAACTGTGACTAGACATGTAGGGGATGGCAAAGAAGGGGGTGATCTCCCAACCCCAGCCCAACTACCAGTCTCACACCCCAATTGCCCACCCCTGTTTCGACCAAAATCATCCTCCCAAACAAGTACACACATGCACACACTAGAGCTGCCGCAGTTAACCGGTTTACCGGTTTTAACCGGTTCCCATTTGAACCGGTTCGCCGAACCGGTTCGAGTTGCCGCGAACCGGTGTTTTGGTCATAGTACACGTACTAAAGTTACTTAAGTCATCTTTTTTCTTCTAATTTCTTCTTGGCGGCCGCTGGAATTCTTGTAACGTATCTGCAGATCTTGTAGTCTCGTCTGTATCCTACTCTGTAAACTAAGCTGGGGTTGGGGGAGGAGGAGGAGTGAGGGGGGGGGGGGGGGGGGGGTAATGTTGTTGACATTTTTTCCGCATTGATGTGAAACTGCTGGTTGGGTTATGGGTGTGAAAGGGACTAAGAAACTAAGAAAGGGTCAGCTCTGTAATTTTGCACTCCGTCAAATTTAGTCTTCCAGGGTGGGGCTGCAGCGAGATATGATTGATATTTGATAAGTTGTTATGACGCAATTACTGAAGAACACAGAAACTGAAAGGAAAGCCACGCGTTTCGAAACGATTTTCTAGAATTGTGCTTTTTTTTTTTTTTCTTTTTTTTTCTTTTTTTTTAGTTTTTTTTTTTTTTTTTAAATTATTTCGCGTTCAGTAGGATTAGTGGATGCTGTATATGGCTTTTATTTTCTAACTTTTATTTTGATGTAAATTTTTATTTCACGTTTGTTTCAAGTATTACTAGTGGATGCTATGTTAGTAAGGAAATTAAGAATTTTTATTTTAGAAAAAAACCCTTTAATTTCACATTTAGGCCCAAGCCCTCTAGAGCAGAGGACTTAAAATATGAATTATGGGCTGAAGTAAGTTTATATTTTTTTTGGGGGGGGGGGGGATTATGGTCAGGTTGCGTTTGAGAAGTTTTTGTTCAAGAAAATACAGCAAAGTGGTCAAAACTTTAGATTTGCTTTCTTTCTTTCTTTCTTCGTCCTCTTCTTCTTCTTCTTCTCCTCCTCCTCCTTACAAGTTCTTCTTCTTCTCCTCCTCCTCCTTCTTCTTCTTCTTACAAGTTCTTCTTCTTCTTCTCCTCCTCCTCCTCCTCCTTACAAGTTCTTCTTCTTCTTCTCCTCCTCCTTCTTCTTCTCCTTACAAGTTCTTCTTCTCCTCCTCCTCCTCCTTCTTCTTACAAGTTCTTCTTCTTCTTCTTCTCATCCTCCTCCTCCCCCTCCTTCTTCTTTTCCTTACAAGTTCTTCTTCTTCTTCTCCTCCTCCTCCTCCTTCTTCTTCTCCTTACAAGTTCTTCTTCTTCTCATCCTCCTCCTCCTTCTTCTTACAAGTTCTTCTTCTTCTTCTCCTCCTCCTCCTTCTTCTTACAAGTTCTTCTTCTTCTTCTCCTCCTCCTCCCCCTCCTTCTTCTTTTCCTTACAAGTTCTTCTTCTTCTTCTCCTCCTCCTCCTCCTCCTTCTTCTTCTTCTCCTTACAAGTTCTTCTTCTCCTCCTCCTCCTCCTCCTTCTTCTTCTCCTTACAAGTTCTTCTTCTTCTTCTTCTCCTCCTCCTCCTCCTTCTTCTTCTTCTTACAAGTTCTTCTTCTTCTTTTCATCCTCCTCCTCCTCTTTTTTTCTTGTCTGTTTGTTCGTTTTGTGTGTTTGTTTGTTTAGCCAGGATTTATTTTTGACGACTAGCGATCAGTTTACTGCAGCCTGATCGCTGATGCACTTGAACACACACACACACACACACACACATATATATATGAACACGCATCGCATAAAACGCCGATATTTTTGCAGACCTCAAACACCTTTTGGTGATGACTGAACCGGAAAAAAAACACCGGTTTAAAAAACCGGTTTGAAGTTAAAAAACCGGTTAAAAACCGGTTTGGATTTTTGAACCGGTTCACAGCTCTAGCACACACTCTTCAGATTGGTATTGCTTTTAATCAAATAAATGTCGAAATGAGCCCAAAAAATTCCTCTAGAGAACCTCAAATAACTAACATTTTAAATGGAGCTTTGTCAGTTTCCCCTCTTCTCATTTCCTTTGAGTTATGGCACCTTACCCACTTTCTTTTCCCATGCTGAGTCATAGTCCAAGCACAGTTATCTCCCCTGAGGCGTACAAAGTCCAGATTTTCATGTAATGTTTAAATCACATCCTCTGTGTGTACTCCAGGTTTCATTTTTGGTCCTCATCGGCGTACGCCCATGGCACCCCCGACATTGCCCGTCGCTATCGCCTAGCCACCCACCACACCGTCTCGGCCCCGATCAAGCTGGTGATGGATATGATCGACATCGATGATGACGACGTGGACATCACCGGCCCTCACCACGTCCCGCTGCGACGCATCGTATGGCCGGACGAGGGGCGGGGGAAGGGGAACGTGATGGCACACCTAGAGAAACTGCCCGTGAAGATGATCAGTCACAGAAACCATGAGGAGAGGGACGTGTGGCAGTGTGAGCCGTGCGGACAGCTGCTGGCAGAGTATCTGCTGGACGATTTAGAGCTGGGTGTGTATGGATGAATCTGATAATGGTCGGGGATAACATGAGGAGTTTTGGCTGTCTTATTATTGTGGTACTGCCTTCCTGAGTTGTTGAATGAAGCACGCAACATGACTGCAGTTTGGTAGCTACTGAAGACTCGTCTCTTCAGCACACCGCTGCAGTAACCATCTACATTTATCCATATCTACAAAATCTGTTCATACCACTCGCCAGTGCAAATTTTCAGTCAGTTAACTCTCTCAGTGCTAAGGTTCCCCATCTAGGGATTTGCCTGTAGAGGTCCATTTTGCTTGTCCAACTGCTTGTTTTATTCTCAGTCATGACATAAAGTGAGGAACCAAACACAGTCCTAGTAAAATGGGTTTTTACCAGTCGAAGGGAAGCAACTGTCTGTCAGTATGGTAAAGGGAAAAACACTCTGCATAGAGAGAGAGTTAATGTGAGTGCTTTACATTCAATTGTAGTAAGGAAACTGCGCGCACAAGTGGATACTGACAGGTAATCATCATTAATATGAACAGTGCAACAGCAAAATGGAGATAGATACTCACCAGATACATGTACATGTAGTAAGAACTTGCGCTTGTGTTCTTCATGTATAGTGTGTTCTGAAATCCAGTCGGCAAAACTTCCTGGAATATTTTTTTGTAAAACTGTGATTTTGTGCATATTTATATGAAATAGATGTTTGAAAACTTGTGACCTAATTTTGTATCAAGCATTGATACAATTCTGAAACAGCTGACAAGCTCAGCGTAAGCGAAATTACGGGCAAAAATGAGCTTTAAAAAAAAATAAATAAATAAGCAAAATGAGCCTTAAATGTACCCCTTGAGAAGCCCAAGTGCCAGTGATGCCAAAAGTAATCTTGTTCAGTAATTGACATGTACACCTTAAACCTTCATTAGACAGTGGGGGAAAAGAGACGTCGGTGAAAGACGTCAAAGTTTTCTTTTTGGAATATTTTCAGTCCGTGTCAAGGGCTTTTCAGGTTTTCAGAAAAGCAGTGAAAAATATCTGTTTACGCTGATCTCACTTACTTTGAGAAGAAACGGTAAGACAGAGAACATTGGCTGTTGTAACATGTATTAAGTCACAACTTCCTTAATAACCTATTCTCTGCAATAAATTTGTGAAAGTTGCTCCATAAAAAGTTATCGTTGAAAATCGTGGGTGACTGAGTTACCAAATGCACTATACAAGGCTGCACTTGTTTTCTTGAAACAGAGCAACCAGGAGGACCAAAATACAAGGACATCTTTATCGTGGGGTCTATCCGCCGCTTCGAGAGCATGGTCTCCATCTCGGGCCTCCAGGTGGCGCTGCTGGAAAGAGAGATCAACTCTGAGGTCCTTTTCTGCAGACGTACGGTAAAGATCGAGGACGTCCTGAAGACCATGAACCGTGTGGTCCTTTCTGACTCGGTGTCCGTGCGTGGAGTGGACAAGGCTGTGGTTGTGGTGATCCCAACTCCTGAACCACTTCATACGCCGCCTGCTTCCCGACCACACACACCACCCATGTCACGCAGGCAGAAGTAGGCACTGTGTGTGTGTGTGTGTGTGTGTGTGTGTGTGTGTGTGTGTGTGTGTGTGTGTGTGTGTTCTGTAATTTGTCGTGTGCGTGTATTGTGGGGATGTGTGTGTGTGTTTTTGTGGGGGTGGGGGTGGGGATTTTAGGTCAAGTTTTTATCAAGTCAGCATGTGTGTGCTGGGCTGAATGACAGACCTTTTAGGCATGTTGTAATGTATGGAGCAACAGTTCTAATTTGGACCAGTTATTATTACACTTGTATGTGTATGGAGTGAGACTGCGATGAGCAAATGGATAATTTTATATGTTAAACATATCTCTATCTGTAGGTATCACAAAGCTAAAAAAGCAGCAGCCGCTGCAAAGAAAGCTGCACGACCAAAAGCGCCACCATCCTCAGGATACCAAAAACCTGTTGCCAAGGGTCCTGATGATGAAATAATTCTCTACCAGCGCAAGGGAAAACCCGGGGAACAAATAGATGACGAAAATGAAGAGGAGGGTGGTGTTTCAGGCCAGCAGACCGCCACGGGCGACCAGCAGCTTCCCATGGAAACCGGAGAAGGAGATGCTGACGACGAGGTTGACGACGACGATGATGATGATTTTGAAGATTACTGGAGACGGAGGAAGCCGCCTAGAAGTGAGCGACCCAGAATGAGTACGTCGTCTCACCACAGTCTACTGAGGCGATGTGTCAACTCCCTGTCCCGTGCAGACAAGGATATGATTCTGGACTTGTTCACCGATGCACCGAAGCATGCTGTGCTCTTTCACTTTGCTGAGGATGACTTTCAGTACGAGCCGTGGGATCCGTGATACAACTGTGGTGATTAATCACTGCATGTCTGTGATGGGCTTCTGCTGCAATGTTGCTCTAACCCTTTCAGTGCTGAAGTCACTGCGTGATGAAGATGAGCTGAATGCTACCACTGTATTAACATACTGGAACTGTAAACTATATTTTCTTTTTTCTTTCCCTTTTGCTTTTCTCTTCCTTTTTTTTAAGCAGTTTTTTAATATATATATATATATTTTTTGTGGTCAACTGCAGATTGTCTCCATTCCATGTGATGCGGATTTCAGAGGGGCCAGTTGTTAACCAGGACCACAAAGAATCATTGTGCAGGCAGTAATCTACCTTACGCTAAACGCCTTGGATAACAAGGAGTTACTTGTACTTAGCTGAAGGAAGAAGCAGATAGCTGTAGGAAATGAGGGTGGTTTTAGATACGTAGTAATTAGCTCAAGTTTTTCTTGCGCAAGAGTTTTGCATCACTTATATTCCGGGTGTCACTGTATTTTGTGTGTGTGTTCATAACTACTGTTGACATAATGTTTTTTTATCAAAGATTGGGAAAGAATGTGATAACCCATGTGGTCAGAATATTTTTTGTTTTATTTTTGATTGTTAGTGTCTTGACGGTTGCAGCAGCCTCTTTTTACACACACTTTCAAACCTGTGTATCTCAGTAGGGTTTTGGGTAGATGTCTCTGATGTTGGTGGCAGTTTCACTGTGTTACAGTCGTGCTTGTCTTGGTGGAAACATCGAGAATACTCGCACGTCTTATCACCAGCATAAGGGTCAACAGGTATCTAGTTTTTCCTCGGGGTGAGATGGAAGAGTGAGGATGTCTGTTACCTTTTGCTAAATGTATATGTGATTTCAGTGTTTCTTTTCATCCCTAAACCCCACCTCCCACCCTTCTCCCCTTCTTTTTCCCTTTTTTATTAAAAGAATATGCAATTGTACAGGGCTTAAAATTTTCCAAGTTTTGGCAGATTTCCACCTTTGGCTAAAATTGTCCTCCCCCCAAATGTGTGTTTCCTCCACTGAGGCACTTAAAATCATGCCAAAATGCACCAAACTGCACAGATTTTAGTCTTCTTTTTTTTTTTTTGGTCTTTTTTAGTTCCTTGCTCCCAGACATCTCTAGCAGACACGCACTCGTCACTTTGCCACTTTGTACATTTTTCCTCCTTGTGGACCATGGACCATTTTAAGCCCCGATTGTACTCTTTGTTTTTTTGTTGTTGTTGTTTTTTAGTGTGCTCTTTTTTTTCTTTTCCTCTACCTTTTTAAGGTTTTTAAGATTTTTTTTTGTGTGTACGTGTTTTTTTTTTCTTTTTTTTAGTTTGCTCTTTTTTCTTTTCCTCTACCGTTTTAAGGTTTTTAGGATTTTTGTGTGTGTGTATGTGTGTTTTTTTGTTTTTTTTTTAGTTTGCTCTTTTTTCTTTTCCTCTACCTTTTTAAGGTTTTTTAGGATTGTTTTGTGCGTGTATGTGGTATTTTTGTAGTTTTTTTTTTTTAGTTTGCTCTTTTTTCTTTTCCTCTACCTTTTTAAGGTTTTTAAGATTTTTTTGTGTGTGTATGTGTGTGTGTGTGTGTGTATGTTTTAGTTTGCTCTTTTTTCTTTTCCTCTACCTTTTTAAGGTTTTTAGGATTTTTTTTGTGTGTATGTGTTGTTTTTTTATTTTTTATTTTTAGTTTGCTCTTTTTTCTTTTCCTCTACCTTTTTAAGGTTTTTAGGATTTTGTGTGTGTGTGTGTGTGTAACTGTGTATGTTTTTATTTTTATTTTTTTAGTTTGCTCTTTTTTCTTTTCCTCTACCTTTTTAAAGTTTTTAGGATTTTTGTGTGTGTGTATGCGTTTTTTTTTGTTTGTTTTTTTAGTTTGCTCTTTTTTCTTTTCCTCTACCTTTTTAAAGTTTTTAGGAATTTTGTGTGTGTGCATGTTTTTTTTTATACTGGTAGTTGCAAGTCAACAACTTTTGACTGATCACAGTTTTACAAAATAAGGTGGGCTCCATGTAGGGGTAGGTAAGTCAAGAGTACAGCTGCCTTTTGGTGGAGTAGAATCATATATTTTATAATTGAATGTGCCTTTGGCCTTTGATTTCTCACACAAAATTATCTTTTCTTTCTTTTGTGTATATTCAGACTTATTATGTGCTTATTTGGATTAGAATTAGATATTTTGTAATTTAATGTGCCTTTGACCTTTGATTTCTCACACAAAATTGTCTTTCTCTTTCTTTTTTGTACATTCAGACTTATCATGTGCTTGTTTTCAAACACTTTTGCTCAAAGCTATATCCATAGCATCTTCTGTTTCATATTAGTGGGGGTCACCAGAATACATAATCATGGTATTGTGATCTGTTATAGACGATCAATTTTCAGAGTGCTTACATGAAAGCGTGTACATCACTTACACAGTGGTATTGCTATGGACACTGTATATATTTATTAAATTTTTCCTGTTGCATCATAATATATGCAACTATGGACTTTTTTACTGACTGTATTCCACATATATATACAGTTGTATATGTAAATGCAGTGTTGAAATTCCCTGCATGTGAAGTGGTGCAGGTACGTGTATTTCACATTTTGTAGTTGTGTGAGAGTATCATTAATTTCAGTTTGACAAAGACATACAAAAGCCAGTGTTTGATGGGAACATTTTTAACAAGTGGTCTGTTGATGTGAGTAGCTGTTCGGAGATTAACAGTCTTTGCCTTTGTGGGTTTGTACCCTGGTCGAGTTTAGGCTTCAGTAGTCTCTCTTCCAGTACATGTTTGTCCTGGTGGAAACATCGGGTATGTGAAATGGATTTGATCTACTGTTGCTCAGTATAAGACCACATACAGTACATTTGATGTCGACTGCCTCACACGTCTACAGAGAGTACCCACTAGGTAGTGTGAGTGCATGGTGGAAACATATGATGCCGTCTGCCATGGGTTCTTGTCTGTAATGGCGGTCTGACTGGTTGGAGATCTTCTATTACTGGACATTCCATCATGCAGCTCTCCTGTTTTAAAGGCAGCGAAACCAACATCAGATTTTATCATGTGCCGAGGACGTTGAAATCCAGCTAACCAACCAATCAACAGATATTTTTCTTAGCCAATTATATTGGCTGATTGCAGTGTGAGTGATGTCCTTCACTCATTCAGTTATCATAGATAGGATTTGTATAGGTGTCAGTCTAAAAAAAGCTTTATGAATGCGTTTTGGGGATAGTGTTCATACATTTATATTGCAATGGCCATTCAGTCTGCATTGTAGACACAGAAGTGCACAGAATTTTAATTTAACTTGCTTGTATGCATGTCTGTGTTTTCTATCGCTCAGTGTGCTTTTTAAAAGATTCTAAAAGAATATTAGAAATGACAATCCTAATTTCGATAGAAAGTAAATGTTCAGAAGACAACTATATTTCTGATGTATCAACTTTAAAGTGCCCTAACCATACACTGTAATAGTCATTTTCATGGATGTTGATAGTGAACTACATGTACCAGTTATGTTTAGTGTGTTTTGTTCAAGCTTTAATTGTGGCCATAGATGTACTGACTTTTCATGGTCTGCTGGAAATGATACAAACAAAAATTAATAAATATTATTCTTATGACCATAATTATGTAATTTTTTCCACAAAATTTGTATGCATAGAAAGAAAAAAAATGAAATAAAAGGTTTGAGTGTGTATATTATATACAAAAGGAGAAGAGACCACAAAAAATGCAGCAATGTTAATGCAAGATTGATAATTTTTTAAAATTACATTATTACTGCAAATGAAAAAAAAAGTTTAAAGGATGATGATGTACATATTCTTTCTAAATCTTCCCATGCAGCAGTTTTCCGGTGAAATTTTTTTCTAGAGCACAGTAAAAGATTTCTTTTTATGTGTGTATGCCATATTTGTTTGAGAGTTCAGTAAGTTTGTTTTGGTGTGCTAGAAACTGGTGAATTTGGTGTACACACACACACACACACACACACACACACACACACACACACACACACACACATTTTCAGCCACTCCAAACACCTCTTTACTAACGTATCTTACTCGTATTTATTGTTTATGTCTACAAACGGATTCCATTTTTTAAAAAGCGCACACAGCCTTGTGGGTAAACACATCACTTTAATTTACAAACCACACATGGCAGAACATTTTTTAAATAAAAGAAAAAAAATGGTTTGTAGCAAATGGAGTCAAACACGTCCACTTGAAATCACGCACTCAGGCTTTCAGGCTCACAGTTCAAATAATCTGCTTTTTTGTCTTTTTTTTTCTTTCTGTCTTTTTTGTTTTTCTCTTTTTCACGCCACCGCCAGTTTTGGAGTCCCGGACGATCTGTCGTCAGTGATACGATTTTACATGATGTGTTTCTTCATTAAAACCCGCCTCTCGGCCGCTGGCAATGCGGCGACAACAAAGGACGCGATTTTGAATTCACGTGAGCGGGTGCATGGGGTCGGTTCTCCATTCATTTTCTTTTCAAATCCACACACGACGTTTCTGAAATCCAGCAGTTATTCTCGTGAAATATCCCGCTGAAATACATGTCATTAAACTCTGAAGTAAAAGTGTAATGCGGCCATCCACACGCTTCCAAAGCACTTCCAAAGCGGCGCTCTCAGAAGAAAAAAAATTATACATACAACAGCCTAGTGAAGAGGCTCTGAGACCTACACACGTACACACTCAAGTATCCTTGAAGGCAAGACTGAGACTGTCTGATTCATCCTGACTTAGCTTCATGATGAATTAGCTTCGTTTTCTTTCAGGGCGGTGAACTGAAGGCAAGAGACGCCGTCATTGTACACGTCAGTTCCAAAAGGGCCAAGGACTCGCAGGGGTCAAACCTCCGCTAAGATCAGCTTTGACACAGGTGAAGGATAATGTGCACGTCATTCTTTTATAATGAGGTCAAGGACACGCATGGGCCAAACCTCCACTGAGATCAGCCTTGACCCTCATGACAATTACGTCATGTTTCTTTTCTAACGAGGGCAAGAGTTTGCAGAGGTCAAACCTCACTGAAGTAAGATTATCCTTGGCCCAGATGAAGAGTAATGTCCGCGTCACTGTCTTTAATAAAGAGGTCAAGGACTCGCAGAGGTCACACCTCCGCTAAGACCAGCCTGGAGCCAGATGACGAATCAGGGCGCGTCTGTTTCCTGATGTCATTTTGCAGCGCCAGTTTGTTGGCTTTCCTCCGAAGACTGTTGAGCGCGATGTAGCGCCTTCTAGAGTCGTTCTGGATTCCTCCGCGTCTTCTGGCGTCGGCGCTCATCCCAGGGGGTTCTCGGGATCTCTGAGCACTGGTTCCGCGTAGCTGCTGAGCCCCTTTGGCCCCTGGCAGGATCTTGGGACCGTCGTTTGTCTTGCCGTCGTCGTCCAGTTCACAGTCGGTAATCTCCCAATCCGTGTCCACGTCGCTTCGCGGGGAGCGGAGGGAGTCCATGGACTGCGTGCGATCCGTTTTCTTCACGGCGATCAGGCGAGGGGAGGCCACTCCTTCCACGTCCGACATGACGCTGTCGGGTTCAAGGTCAGTGATGTCGTCATCGCCTATGTCGTTGTCCGAGAGACAGTTCCTGTCTTGCCGGTCCTCCCCGGGTTTTAACCTCGGCGCGAAAAGCATGTCTTCCGCCTTTTTCTGAATCTCAGATTTCTTCTTCTTCGGTTTGAACTCCGAGCCACGCTGTGTGGCCTCGTCCACCAAACTGTAGCTAGTTTTCTTATTAGCGTTTCCGCCCACGAAATCCAGAAGTTCGGATGTGTACGGAAACGCCTTTTGACCTCCGAGTTTCTTGTCCTTCAGCCCTTTTATCGGCGTGTATTTCACTTTGTCTATATTTTTCAGGTTTTTGAAGGGAGCGTCCGAGGCTTCGTCTCCAGAGAACGCTGGGTTTTCGTGGGCGAAGGCTTCTCGCTCTCTAACACGGAACTCCTCATCTTCGTGGTTGAGAAGAGAGAGGGGTTGTCCGTGTGACTTCATCGCGCTTATTCTCTTCTTCCGTTGCTTGGGTGTTGGTTCAGGGGGCAGATCTGCCACTGTCCCCTTCAGCTGCATTTTCTCAAGCCTTCCGTCGGACTCTTGTAAAGACTCGTCTATGATGACCTCCTGGGAGAGAAGCCTGGATCGCAAACCTTTCTGGGACTTTGGTCGTAGTCTGGGGTGGAACGGAGTGTCGGGTCTGGGGGACGAGTCAACGTCGGAAAGAAGCTGGTAATTCCCGCCCTCGTTGTCTGAATAGTCCGACCCCACGACCGGGATGGTGGACAGGGGAGGGAACCCCGCAGCCCGGGGGTCCTCCCTAGGGGTGTGAGGACCGCGGAAGTCCGACCTGAGATGCGGGTCGTCGTCGTCGTCGTCGTCGTAGTCCTCGCTCACGTGGTCAGTGATGGCAAACGATGCTGACGTCATGGGCATGACGTGAGCGCCTGTGCGGGGACTGGAGAGGACGCCGTGTCCAGGGGAGAGAACCGAACTTTCGTACGACAAAGACGTCATGGATGCCGACATGAAGGATTGGCTTCCTTGATCCATCATTTTGGCGGTATTGTCTCCATCAGCCTGATACCAAGAAAGAAGGCAGTTGGTTAATGATAAGGTCAGAGGGTCAAGTTAGATGTGGGAAAAGTGTGTTCAAATTATATTTGTGATTTCGCGAACAGAGAGTGTCTACTTTCAAACAGACGATAGCTGGATTAGATCGCAAAGTTCATAAAAGAAATTGTCTCGTGGAGCTACGATTAATCCATTAAGGCCCTAATGTTTTGAGCTGGTTACTATGGTAACTGGCTCAGCAGCTCCGCCATGCATTTAGGAGCCGGAATAACCGCACAGCAGAGCATTGGACTTTCAATGCTAGGGTCGTGAGTTGGATTCCCGGCTGGGGCCAACTATTTGTTATGGTGTTATCGTCGTTGCCCCGTCTTTGATTTTGATATCACCCTGATGTGGTGTACAAAGACGTTAAACTATCAAACACTCACCCACCCACCATGCGTAATACATCAGTGCAACAGAATGGCAGTGATGCCACAAAGCACCTTGCTTTGCGGAACTTTCCCAGAACAAAGAGCTGCTTCTTGTGTTTGAACTGTGATTGTGCGAGATGGATTTGCTGTGATTTTGTTAAGGTATTGCACATGCTAAACCAATGTCATGTTGTTTTATTGGCGTAGAATCTTAATTTTTTCATTCTTATTCTGTTTCGAGGTGTGAGTTCAAAGACGATTTTCCATTATTATACCTGTTATCTAAATAGAGCTTACATGATTAGTTAGAGTGGTTTACGGCAAAAGAATAACCCCGAAATAGTTCGATTGTGTAGCTACCGAGCCTCCTCACGCTTTCGCTCTCTGTTTCCTTACTGTTTTCGTGAACATAGTGAACTCACTGAAAGTTTGCATTGTCGAGTGGTGTAATGGACAATAAAGTATTTTTGTATTTGATTTTTTTTAATTCTTGGTGATTTCCAACCAGCAAAATGAATGCTGAATTCTTGGTGATTTCCAACCAGCAAAATGAATGCTGAATTCTTGGTGATTTCCAACCAGCAAAATGAATGCTGAATTCTTGGTGATTTCCAACCAGCAAAATGAATGCTGAATTCTTGGTGATTTCCAACCAGCAAAATGAATGCTGAATTCTTGGTGATTTCCAACCAGCAAAATCAGAGCATGTGTACGGATGCCGTGTTGTACAATATTCCCTACTGGGTTAGTTTACCTGTTTCACGTGACCCCGTTGCATGGCGGTACGCGGTCGGTAGCTTGGCAGGCCGTTGCCCACGCGTGGCTCCAAATCATCCGTGGATGTGGTTGACGAGAAACCGCTGTCCTTCCCCCGCCCCGTGTCCTTGGACTTAGGTCGTGTCAGTCTGACCTTGTCCCGGCTGTCAACCACATCCTCCACCTGCAAGGTAGAAATCAAGTTCAAGATCAGGTTTTACAACTTTGTCTTTTGGGTGAAATCATTTTTGATTAGGGCGTCCGTTCAAGACACGAGTTTTTGATAGAAGCTTACACTGTAGCTGTTCGCCAGAGTTTGTTTTCTAACAGTCTCTGATTTATGTTTATGTCGACAGCGAGAACTCAAAACGTTTTGGTTCCTGCTTGTCGTCAGAATTGGATTGGATTTTTTTTCGGGGTTCATTTCCGGAAGAGACTCTCAAATGCTTTCACTCGGATTATTTGTCGTTAAACCCAGAACGCACACAAACAGTGCTCTTGTAAACGTGCACATCTTCGTCAGGTCTGACGCTGATACAGCCCCCCCCCCCCCCCCGGATCTGTGTGTGTGTGTGTGTGTGTGTGTGTGTGTGTGTGTGTGTGTGTGTGTGTGTGTGTGTGTGTGACTCTGTGTGTGTGTGATGACCATCGCACCTCTTCTATTTCCAAGTTGGCCCTCCCGTTGTCATCATCATCTGTGTCCAGTGTTTGAGTGGCTGCCGTCACCGCCTGCTTATTTTTCTTAATCCAGGGTTGGCCCTTGTCTGGCGCTGGCTTCAACAGACGCTGAGAGTTGCTGTTCAGTTTCTCTACATTGGTGAAAAGAAAAGCATATTATTATTTGCTTAAACGTCACTCTTCTATCTTTGTTGGGTGTGCATTGGGTTTTTGTTGTTGTTGTTGTTGTTGTTGGTTTTTCGCTTCGTGGGTTTTTTTTTTGTTTTGTTTTTTTTCGTTTTCTTTTGGAAACTGCCATATTATCCATTAATTGTGTGTGTGTGTGTGTGTGTGTGTGTGTGTGTGTGTGTGTGTGTGTGTGTGTGTGTGTGTGTGTGTGTGTGTGTGTGTGTGTGTGTGTGTACTAAGTGATGGGGAGGGTAGGGTAACGTGGGTGGTGGTGGGTGGGGGGGGGCAGTTCCTATTGTTTGTTTTTTAAATTGGTTTTCCCAGCAAAGTTTTAGACAAGCACATAATTACGTTTGACAGCCGGCATACCTGTGTACTGTTTGAGTTTCGGGGATTTCGTGCATAACGCCAAATCTTCCGCTGTGAAGTACAGAAAGTAATCCTCGTATTCTGAACGCCGTTTCAGCTGAAAAAAAAAGTTTAATATGAATATGTCAGCCATAGAAACAAGCATCCTGAACAGAAAGAGTGCTGCCTAACGCAGGTACTTGGAAATGCCAGGGGAGGATATTCTGTAACATGGGACGAGCTCCACTCTCCCCCTACAGTCAGTTAGAGTTATCGTGAACCGAACCCGTAAAATTACTCTGCCGATTTATCGAATTACGCCACATATTTGCACGTAGTCCATCGGTATACCTTCAACCTTATTCTCACCTTATATGAGAGTTTACGAATTCCCCAGATGGGAAAACAGAGCACGCAGAAGGGGACATTATCCACTTGAGAACACGGAACACTCTCGTCGCCATTGGTAACCACCAGGCGCCCGCCTTTCACGCCACAAGGCATCTTCAGCACCGTGCTGCACCACTTCTGAACACAGCTGTTTAGGTTCAACTGAAAAAGATAAGTTACCGAATGAAATAACTATTCCAGTTTCATAACCTGTGATTTGGTCAACATCTACTCGTATTTGATAGAAGCGTTGAAATGGTTACTGTCATGGTATAGTTTGGGGGAAGAACGTTCATCCAGTACATGATGTCAAGTTCTTTCCGACCACAATGTACTCCAGGTACCATGGCCCACACCGTGGATAAAAGGGGCGTCGGTGGTCTAGTGGGTAAGAATTTGTCACCAATGTGGGAGGTCAGGTTCAAGTCCCACTCAGGGTAAAGAATTTGTCTTTCTCGTACTGACGTGACACCTTAATTCATTCGGGCCCGCGACCGTCGGGGCGGGTTCTCTCCGGGTACTCCAGTTTCCTCCTCGTTTGCTTTGGAAATGTTCAGCCCACAAAAATCGAAAATAAATGCAATTCTAAAACTCCAAACTTAAATTGCTGACTGTTTTTTTGCAACACGTGATCGTTGTGTGTTCATGTCCAGTCAGATCTGAGCGAATGCGTGTGAGCGTGCGTGCTGGGTTTACTGTGCTCGCGGCACTTTCAGTCACGAAATGTTTGGGATAAAGCACCTGTACTAACGTGATCATTATTATTACACTGTCTCAAAAATACCACAACATCCTACCAGGCCATTTTGGCTCCGTCCACCGACCGCTTTCAGGTGGGGGGGGGGGGGGGGGCAAACGTTTCATCGTCTAAACAAAACAAAACAAAAAAAACTTCACGGGTCTACTACCCTACTGTGGATTGCTTACCTCTACGCTGAAATTTCGCTGACGTAGAAAGACTTCAGTGGCTTGAGAGAAACTGCTGCTGAGTTCCATTCCGACAGACTTGTTCAGCGGGTTGATTGCCACCAGGCAAGCGGCTGTAACAGGCAGGATACAACTGAATACAAGTGTTGTCAAACAGAGGAAGAAACTGCCCAAAGCCTAAGTGCAGAAAACAATAATTTCTTGTGTTTATTTGGTCGTACATTGTACCACGCGATGGCTGATTTCTATGGAAAGATTAACTCCTTCATCACCAGAGTCGCAAAATTACGACATCGCCACAGCAGTAAGTCTTTTCGCTTTTACAGCACATCACATTGTCGTTAATCAAGCTGCTCTTGTACCTGAATGTTAAAGAAAACTTTGTAGACTTGAACAAGTAGACTAAGGTTTACCAACTGTTCACAACAGTTTACCTGAACGAATTGGAAAAACAAACAAACAACAACAACAAAAACAAAAGCAAAAACAGTGGCGATGGAGATGAGATGGAATGTGCACCATCTAGTTTGACGTCCTCCCCCCCCCCCCCCCCCGCCCAAGCTCCCCGCACTCTCCCCCTTCCAATCCCCCCTCTCTACTTACCTGATTCTTGCCCTTTGGGTCGTAGCAGTTCAAGCAGGAGAACAGAGACGCGTTCAGTCAACCATTTCCGCACTGACCGTAGGTGACTGTAGTTGTCCACGAAGATGGTCCTGTCAAATTAGTGTGAAGGTGGTTACGTATGATCGAACCGTCCTCCTTTACATCGGATGGGTG